>JABASI010000680.1:0-33986 GCA_019776505.1 Tomocerus nigrus
AATTAGCAAGAGTTTTCTTAACACGGAGAGCTGTCAGCCTAGCCGCTGCATTTTGGTACCAACATTCTTTCATCAACTTTGACATCAGCTTCAGTGCCTGCAAAAATTTAGACAAAACACAATATTTTTTATTACACATTGATTTGTAGATTTAATTGCGTCTTGTGTCCTATCCGTCAATGTTACTAAAAATACATCACTAAAAATACTATGGTAGGAATTTAGGAATTTGGATAATTTAGTATTTACCATTTAGGTAGGAACTTAAATTTTATACTTTCATCCTTAAAAGTGTCATCTATAGGCAAACTAAAAAATAAATGATGTGCACATAAGAAAGAAGTCTATGCCAGACTTTTCCCACTGTCATTATTTTTTCTGGCGTGTGTGAATCGAAAACTTTGCCATCCTAAAACTTTGAAATGCCTAACCAATGTATGAATACATGTGAAAACCGTTTAAGACATTGAAATTATCATATTACAAGGAACGTTGGAGAAAACTGCATCTTGAAGGATGACTCATATTCACAGGGTGCGTACGTAACAATGGCAAGTGCCAAAATCTGCCGGTGAAACTATAGCGAAGACGTGCTAATATTATGCTACAACAATTCTATAGTCGAGGGACGAGAGAGATTGTGGTAAATGGATAGTTGACTATTATTTGACTACGATAGGCAGCATAACGGTTCATGTGCAGCTGGATCGATAACTTCCAGCTCATTCTATTACAATCTCAACCTCTCTTCTCTCCTCTGAACATAAGTACGACTTCCCGATCTGTCTGCGTCGCAATTTTAACCTAAACATTGTCAGTTTTTCTCGAGCTCTTTCAGAGAAACTACCCTTCTGTACATAATAAGCTACCCGAGAAGTGAGATCCAGTTAGTTGTCATTACACGATTGAAAATACAGGTAACACCTCTTTTCAATCAACTAACATCAATTTTATGGTATCAAACTGCTTTCGCATGTGTCTGTGTTCCGGACTTTATATAAACTGACAGCTGACAGATTGAATTGAATCATTCTAACTACCGAACACCTGTAAGTATAAATAAGACTTTTTCTAATGTTTACGTAACTACTAAGCTTAAAAATATTTTGATACGATTCGCAATCACAAAACAAGCTACTATAAAATCGCTAAAAATGTTTAGCCTGTAATTTTGATCTAACAGGTAGGTGAGGCATAATGAGTTATGACACATGCACAATGTAAACAGTATCTTTGTTAATCATTCAGAATCCGCAGAAAAACATCTTTTATGCTACTCTAGCATGCTTAAAAGACGTTTTAGACACCATGGCCATGACCATAAGTTCTTTTACTTGTGTAAGCAATAGAAATTATTGCGTGTTGCATAAAATATGGCAAAAACCATAACATGTTACACTAACGACTACTAAAGACGGCAAAAGGTGATAATGGGAAGCTAATTTTCATAGGACTACTGGCGAGATAAAAGTCTTTTTACCCGTCACAAACTAGAACATAACAGATTGACATAAACCATGAGTCAGAGTCATGCAGAGAACAAACACTAACGTCTGTAAACAGTCAAACTGATAATACAATTGTGTTGCGCCGAATGCTAATGTGCTTATAGATACTATACACTACGGTAGTGTATGAATGTATAATAATATTATGTAGTAGTGCAGTGCAGAGCAAGCAGGGCGTATCATTTTACTTGTCTTCCTGAGAGATAGAGACTACACGACATTTATTGACAGACAGTTCATACACATCACATCTATTTATATGTAGCTTATCGGAAATCTGCACAATATCGAGAACTGGAAATGTCCAAGGAAATTAATTTGTTCTGTTACATATGCGATTATTGTGTCTAAGATACCAAGACTCTTTATTTAGTTAGTTGAAGTACAATTTCTCATTCATCACTTTCTGTCTCATAGTTAAACCTTCACTATACTGCAAACTTAAGCGTGGACACAGTTGATGGTACTACACTACACACATTTCCTATACTACAGAAAAACTCTCAATGTAATCTCTATAAAAAGGTAGCACTACCTACACATTGGGTTGTTGTAATGTTTTCCATTACGTGCCTATATATTTTACAAGCCATATTGACAGATCGGGCGAGTCAACATATCCTAGGTCCTAGAATTTCGAAATCTCTCCTAAGTTAACTTGATTTTATTGAAAATTATTGCATTTTCGTTCATCTTCTTCAATTAGTTTTAAAGAAAACCTGAGATTTCGAAATTTGGAATTCCACATGGCCTAGGACATTCTGACTCGTCGGATCTGTCAACTTGGCGTGAAAAGTACAAATATCGGAGGTGGTCACTAAAAGTTTGTATTGAAATCTACGAATTTTGAATTAAAAGATTTTGTTCAACATTCTTTTCAACCTGTTATGTACTACAGTGATATAAATTATTATTTTGTAATTATATGTCAGTGTCTTGCAGTCGAGTACAAGTTGATAAAAATTAATTTCGTATTTCGCATCATAATAGGTCAAGACAGTCAAGAGTCAAGAACTACAGCACAGTTTTACAGGGCACCGAGACAACAGAAGACTCGCAATAATCTCAAATCTCTGACCATGGCTTTCAACACACCACAATCCCAATACGGCTACGGAACTTTAGGTAAATGAGCAATGTTCATGATTTCTAATCTCTCTTTTGTCTTGAACGATTTCATACTCTACGATAATTTTATGAAAAATGAACGCGACCAATTCCAGATCGATAACCACATCAACAATTTCAGGCGATATTCATAATTAAAAATCTTCTTTTAAAGGTTCTGAAGCCCAGAGCAGTTATTCTCACGGTCCTCCTCCTCCTCCGTCTTACGGACAAGGGAATCCCCCGAAAAAGATGGCTAACACTCCGCCAGACTATGCTATTCCAGAGGAACGTCAGTACATACAAAATCCTGACGCTGCTAATTATCATTCTCCTATTTTCGACAACTTTGACTTCTCTGAGAAGACAATTCGCCGAAGTTTCATAAGGTAAAATGTGTTCATTCGCATGAGTACCTTTTTTCGAGAATTAAATATAATGTGTCGTAATAATTATTGATCAGTCTATGATTTTCATTTTTTTTGATACATAGGAAGGTGTACAGCATTTTGATGTGTCAGTTGATAGTGACCTGTTGTTTTATTGCGCTGTTTATTTATTATGAGCCTGTGAAAATCTGGACATATAGAAACCCTGCATTTTTTTATGCGATGATTGCTCTCAATTTAGCGATGATGATCGCTCTGGCATGTTGCGCAAATGTAAGAAGACATTTCCCCCAAAATTTCATCTGTCTTGGACTTTTCACCCTTTCTGAAGGATGTTTACTAGGGGCAATATCTAGTAGATACCAGTACGAAGACTTTCTTTTGGAGCATCTTACTTATGTTTACTTATTCTCGCTCATAATAAAGGATAATAATATTTAAACTGTTTATATTGCAGAACTGACACGGTTATGCTCGCGGCTGGTGTAACAGCAGTTGTCTGCCTTTCTCTAACAATATTTTCATTCCAGACAAAATGGGATTTCACGACAATGGGAGGAATCCTATTCGTCGCTATGATCGTTTTGATGCTCTTTGGATTCCTGTCAATTTTCTTTTACAACAAAATTCTTTCATTGGTTTATGCCTGCGCTGGAGCTCTCTTATTCTCCATGTACCTCGTCTATGATACGCAAATGATGATGGGTGGAAAACACAGACACAGTATCTCTCCCGAAGAATACATTTTCGCATCACTCACACTATACGTCGATATCATTATGATTTTTACCAATATTTTGAGCATTATGGGCTACGCAAATGAATGAAGCAATGTTTTGGTGGAATGTAAAACGGCTCGGGATACAAATTCTTTCCATTGTTGAAAATTACATGAGCTCATAATTTTTTATAATTATCAGCCCACAATAATTGAAGTGTAAACTGTATAAACCGTATCGGTTGTTAAATAGAAAAGGCTCCAGCTATACCTGTACGTATATTTATGTAGGCACTTAATTTTAAAGGAGTTTTTATCATTGTTTTACGAATTTTCCTGAAGTATTTCTGTGACAAATCTATGTAATTAGAATTACGCAGATAAGAAAAAGATCTCTTACACAATCGTGAAATGATTACTAAGATATATTTTTTACTTGTTTTAAATAATTTAGTTGTTTATTGATCATACTGTCTGTGTATAAAAGAGAGTTCACTTCATTGGAAATTCATTGAAATATGCCAAAAGTTGAATTATTTCTCAGGGAAAGAAAAGTTAAGGCCTTTATGGAATTTCGGCAAAAATAATTCCCTATAGCCAATAGAAATGAACTTTTTTTTTACTTGAGTTACTTTCAGCTGTATTTACTATCTTAAATACCATTACCAACTCTCTCCTTAATCCCTTTCTTCCAGACAATAACTTATTGACTATAATATTAACAGAACGTGTATATTTGAACGCTAGCTAATCAAAAATTCGAAATATATAAACTGATACAGATACTACTAAAAATAACTCTCCTATAAATCAGTCATTGAAATTTTAACATATAAATGAGTATCATAAGATCTCTTTAAATGAACAAGGAAGGAAAAGATGTGTGGCTTCACTTTTCAAAGTTATACTTAAATTTGCCCACCGGCATTTAACGAAAGGTTACTATATTTAAACGGATGTTGTATTAAGTGTCGGATAATAAATCACAATTGAGATTTAATGGTGCATGGTGCACCGAGTCCGACCTTTGCTGAAAAGTTTGCTGTGGGAAAACTACATGCGCCTATATAATTATTATACAATGCTGAATTAAGACTTGGCAGTTTGGCAGAATACCTACTATCTACATTCCAAACCAATCTTAGTATCAATTCACAAATAAAGTAGTCAGTTCTGTACTAGTCAATACCAGTAATATGTAATAACCTAATCAATATTAGAAATGTACACTATTCACAATATCACAATGTAAAATGCAAACTGCAGTAGTTCCGCGGAAAATAAAAATCTTGCAATGTGAAATATGTCCAACACATTTCATCACTTGCGTTTTCATTCATAAAAATTTTTTCGAAATTCTTAACCATAATTTGACATCATGGTTTCATTCCTAGTACATACAACCGGTTACATAACTAACTGGCTACTTAGTACTTATGTACAAAAATGATGCTAACTAACCTCCACAGCTTGCCATCTATTAGGAATAGAAGGTCTTTGTTGATCCACACAGGCAACTTTCCTCATCTCTTCAATGGTTGGGTCAGATGGCACCATATCATGGAAGGGCAGTTGATACTCGTCAAAAATACCTGAAATAAATGGCATAAAAACAGTCAATACTACAATTTTTATAGCACAATTTGGCCTTTTCCATGTAATAAAGCTTTTTTTTGAACATTTCTAACTATACGATTTACGCAGTAGCCCGAAAACAATTAAACAGATAAACCTACATATTGAAAATTGATATTCATGACCCGAGTAACAAGTAAAGGATATCCTATTCTACACTACTATTCTACTGCTACACTTTGCAGTTTTTATTTTATATCCGTAAGTAAGAAGCATTTTTTTATACCTCCAACATTGCATCGTCTGGCCAATTCCCAAAATACAAGACCCATTGCATAAACATCTGCCCTCTTGAAGAGAATCAAAGTGATTCATGTTGATTGATTCGTCTAGAACCTAAAACGAAACATAGAGTTAGCCCCATTTTAGCCAACATGAAATAATAAAGATGTTTATTATGTGTGCATGAAATTATTTTACCTCGGGAGACATGTAACGTTTGGTGCCCACTCGGTTGTTGATAGGAATATCAACTTCATTAGATTCTGTATCATAACGCACTGCTAGTCCTAAATCACCAATACAGCAAGAACCGTTGGATTTCACCAAGATGTTTTTCGATTTCAGATCTCTGTGGGCTATTGCCGGTTTTCCTTGAGTCCCCACAATTTCCATATGCAAATGAGACAGTCCAGTGGAAATAGACAAAGCCATTCGAATCATTGACACTGGTTCAACAGTTGCCCTGCTCAGGTAATCAAATAGCGACCCTTTCTCATGATAATCAGTAACCAGCCACAGTTGAGTCCAAGTTCCATTATCTGAAAAAGGCAATAAAATCATAAATATTGATTTCAACAATTGAAATCTTGCATTTTAACATTTATCTTCCCAAAAGTTCATCGTTATTGAATATTTTAATTATTTATAACCCCAAATTCGTACAGCATCCGCTTTTTGTAACAGTTAGCTAAGTTCCAGTTGAAAATGTTTCGCTAGCAAAACTTTATTGTATATTCAAATATACAGATGTGATATATTATAAGTTTATGCATTTCTATATTTACTTGGACAGTTACATAAACAATTATTTTAGTAGAAACTGTCATTATCCTCAATATTAGGAAAGTCACGGGCCTCACAAATTATACTGACATTTTGAGAAATTGACATTAATAAATTCCGTTGCTGTCAAAGGAGCGAAGCATTAAAAAGTTAAAAATGATTTGGAGAAGTGAAAAACAGACCGCACGTAGAGAAGAAATAACATATTCATATTAAACAAGCAATTTCCTTCACACTATTTGCATTAGTTACTGAATTGAATTTTGAGAATTGAAAATTAGATACAATTTTGAGTGTAACAACAATAATTTTATGGGTTTTGCTTTTGCTAACTCACCTTTATTGTCTGCCGCAACAAATCCAAGAATATTTTCATGACGCAGCATAACCGTTTGATAAATCTCAGCCTCACGAAACCAAGATCTTTCCTCTCGCGATGAAAATATTTTTACAGCAACATTTTCTCCCCTCCAACGTCCCTTCCATACTTCGCCATACCTACCTTTCCCAACTTCCTCTATCAGCTGCACTTGCCTTGCAATACTACGCTGCACGAGTAATGGTAATCCTGAAAAAAAAACAGTATAAATGATTAAAACATGAAAAACTAAATGTTTTATTATCAAACTAATTTTGTTCGTAGGCATGAGGAGATATGTGTAATAAATAAGTGTGTAGGATAAATGTGCGAGAGAGAATGCAACTTAGGATTTTGTTAACATACATACATAATAATTTCTATTGATCTGTTACCAACTTATTATTATCCTGAAAATCATCTTTAGGAGGATGTATTTTTCTGAAACGTATTGGGAAACACCAAAGCAAGATTTTATCATTTTTTGCAAAAACTGTATTAGTAACATACAGAAAAAGGTTACATCCATATTAATACATAAGAATGGATAGTCCAAGAGATAAATATCACAGAAAAGCAATTGACGAAATGGTTTGAGCCAATCAACCAATAAAGTTACAAGAGTTTATTACCTAAATAAAATAACTATAATATTTTAGCTTTAACATAATAACTGTCGATATTATTTCATTTCTTTCATTTGCGTTGCGCATTGCAAATTGTGGAATTCGTTCTGCGGTTGCTGCAAATCTTCCCCATTTTCCAAGACATATGTGCAATTTATATTTAGCTAATGTTATAGCTTTCAAAGTATCCTTGTAATAAAAGCATTACTGAGAAAAGGGGAAGCAAATGGTTGTTTTACAGCCCTAAAAGCCAATCCCATCAAGAACAGAGAGGGAAATAACTTTGAAAAGCTATTTATTCAACTCGACTGACTCTCGTTTAATGGCTTTCATTACGCTGAAGTGACATTTCAAAGTTTTGTTGATACAAAGGGAAGTGATTTCATACAAATGCAAAATCCACGTCATAAAGCAGTAATTAATGTGGATGGATGCATAAAATAAACCATAAATCATATCATATTAGGACATAGTTGCTACATTACGCAAATAAAGTGCTAGCTACCTATAAAAATAAAATGGAATTTTCTATTCATTTAATGCCCAGAGATAGAATTGCTAGAATCCTATCATGTACTTATTAGTGCTTCTCGGATGATAAATCAAAAGGCGAGATGAAAAGGATTGATACATTTGATCTTTTTCACATCTAAAAGTAATTCTGATTGATCTTGAGCCACAGGAAATAGTTTTTTCACAATCTCAGGGAAAATGGGCAGTTCTTAAACTATTTTTAAAATCTTAGCAGATTGTTCGCTATGAAAGAGATTGAAAAGCCATCATCGACAAAATTTACATTTCTAAAAGTAACTCTCACGATAAGAAAAGTGCATAAGTAATGAATAATGAACTATAATCTATCAAACATATACACGTTGCACTTTATCATAACAAAGTCAGCAAATTGTTTTCTATCTATTAATATGTAAATGCTATTGGGTAGCTACACTAGAAATGTAATTACGCCTTTGTTCAACTACTACTAAAGTTAAATGTTATCGAAGCATATGAAATGCCATGAATGCAAGAATGCGAAGGAGAAATGAATAGCAAACCTACTCATTATTATTGCGAAACAATTTTAAGTTTACTGTCGACGACGTTGTCAAATATAACGTAGGTATGCAGCTACGAAAATCTGACAATGAGACCGAGAAGCAGGAGTAGTAACTAACTTAAAAAACAACATAACATATTTTATGAGATTGAATGGTGAGTTTTACTGAACGCACAATAATTCAAGTACCTAACATATCAGTAACGCACGCAAGTTTAAAGTTTAAACTTCGAAACAATTCATTTCGGCACTTTACAGTGAACAAACTCATTCATAATAGAATTTTGAAGAATGCTTTTCCTTCGAGCACAGGCAGAATTGCAATTTAATATAATTTCAAGATATTCTAACGAGATAATGACTGCTAGCACAAAAAATTATATTATGATGAATTTACATTGAGTGTTATGATCTAGTAGAACCGTTGTGCATCATTAAAAAGCTCATTTCTGAAAATGAGTAATGTATTTAGTGTGTATACGCATGTAGGTATAAGTTAAATGTGCGGTAACTCTTCTAATTTTGATAAAAGCTTGAGCCCCTTCTCGCTTCTAAGCTGTTTACGATTAAAAACTTTTCCCTGACTTGGAGGATCGGCCGTGGATGCAGAGAGAAGGGAGAGAGAGAGAGAGAGAGAGAGAGCTATTGCCAAATAGCGTAAACGAGAGACATAAAAAGATTTTATGACTTAGCTATTGTAATGACTTGGTTTCGTCCGACAGCTTTTTGCTCAAACGAACATAGCTAAAACTCATCTCCCGTCCCGTCTACCCACAACAAAACGAAAGGAATATTGCCCTATGAGCAATTTTAATTGCGTACCGGATGTAGTCATAAAACGCAAGCGTTTACAACAACAAAAATTCTGTGTAGGGGAAAGGTAAGTATACTTAAGTAGGGTTAAGATTTGAGATGTGTAGTTGATAGGATTGAGAGAGAAAAAAACGTTTCTTACCAGATCCAGATCCACTAGTGGTCATTTCAATCATATCTTTCAAACAAGGGCCACTTGAATCTACTTCAGGGCAGCCATTGATGTATTTTCCCATGAGAGGAGCTCTTTGGTGTTGAAATTGCTTCAGTCGATTCTTTCTTTGCCACAGGTAGAAAAAGACCATCACGACCAAAAGGCAAATCACGAAAATAGGCCCGGCGATCAGAAATGCTAGTTCCCAAACACCCAAATCGGGCATTCCATTTGGTGGACCTAATCCCGAACCATCAACCCCCAAAAACATATTATTCCTCTTTCCCAAATTCAGTGTGAAACAAAAACACACAACTTTAGCGTAATCGTTTTCCTTTTTTAGGGTTAGTGTAAATTATACGAGCTGCATAAAGTAAAACAATAAATCATGTCAAAGTTTACTTCTTTTTTAGAATATGCCCAAATGACGATAGAAACGACATGCCCGCTAAATGAAAAATACCCTTAGCCCTAATTCCACTTCACAATGGTACAACTGTCAGATATATGGTGACAGTGTTCCTTAAATATATTCATTATTGCCCTTCAAAAATCAATTGAGCATTTAAAAAAATTCTTTTAAAATCAACACAATAACACAAAACTTTTATCTGAGAGTACAATTCATTGTCAAGAAGAATTTTCAAAGTATGGTCAACTATAGTTTTAATATGCATTGCCCTTCCAGATCCCTACGCTTCTAAAATTGTTTTTTTTGAGCCAGCCGTTTCAATTAGTTCCAAGTATAATGTCAGTGAATTATCAATTACACAAATCACTATCATAATACACAATTTCAATATCATTAGCGTGTCATGTCAAGCAAGAATTCGAGCAGGCAGCAAAATCAGCCCCATCCAACCCGGGAAACTTTCACCTTTCACTCCCTTAAAATTAATTTCATGCAAAAACCAAGCTAAACAGCACACTGTATAATTAGTATTACTATTGAAGCAAACATTTACAGGCAAACATAGAAAAGCACATAAACAAGGACATTATTATTTTAATGTTTGTGTCTTTTGTATAGAGACACTAATACCAGCACTAAAAGATATCATTTTTAGCAAATAATATCACAATCATAGTTATTGAATCATTATTAGTGTTAACAAACAATTCTAATTTTTGCAAGACAAAAATATACAAAGGATTGTGCGGAAGTATCAGGGATGTGTATAGGAAATTGAAGGATGATTCAGGGAGAAGATTTATCTTCAATCATAAAATTATTATTCAACTTCATTTACATTACAACAATAAATTAGAGAATAAATCCTGTTAACATTCGATAAAGACAATTTTTTTCTGTCTGTCTTATATACCCTAAAATTAAAATGCTATTTTTAGGATTTATCATAACAAAATAATTTAGATTAAATTGGTTTTGTATTGTACTGTACTTGATAAACCCTATCATCTATTTTTATGGTATAATTTTCGTGTTACAATGTGTAATAACCCTGGATTTCATTTAACTGCTACACCAACACACAATAAATTAATCATGATGATCAAGATAAAAGAGTCATTTACATTGACATTTACAATCCTCGGAGTAAATCCTAGAATTATGAATACATAAAGTTTTTAAACCACAATACAGTTTAATTTACAAAGGCCTACATACATAAAATCAACCAAAGGCCTCTAAACTCAAAGTAAACATTTTGCAATGATTTGTCTTTGTAGAGAAAAGGCAAACAAAGTCTCAATTTCATATCCTTTCATCTTCGTCAACACATAATTCACTTAGAGGATAACGACGATGGTTTCTGATCACGCGTTTTCGCCAAATGGCATAATAATTGATCAAAAGTCCACGTGCAGGATCTCTAGGATTTATTTAAAGACGACTTGAGGTTGAAAGGTTGATGCTCGACTTTGACTAAGATAAGATACTTCTGGTTTTAAGTGATCTCAACCTATTTGACCAAATCATCTAATAATTTGGTTATTTTCACAAGTGCCACTTTTGCTTGTTTGAATTTACCATTTACAAATTGTACAAACTGATACGTTCCGTCAATTTGAAGAACAAACATTTTTAAATTACAGTAGCCCTGCTGAACCTTCGCATGACCTTCGCTACTGCAAGGAATAGCCGTAGCAGCCTTCTTTGGATACAATAACCGAAGAAGGGATTTCAAAGACTTGACATTTCCGATAATGTCGTCTTTGTAAACGCTACTAACGAGACTTTAAACATCTCTGTTTCAAAGGGGTTCATAACGTCCCAATCATGGAATTCCAAAATCCCAATTAATAGTTTATTGTCTACCTTCAAGTTAATTATGAAGATTTCAATTTCCCATGATTCCTTTTCCTCACAAAACAATTATCCGACATATATTACATAGATTTAATATAATTACAACATTGGTTTTTATTTTTACTACTTAAATTAACTTAAGTAACTATAGTTCACCATAAATCATAACTTATGATTTTAAACAAAACAGTAAAGTGTAATCTTAGCCGCCTATTTTGAAGCTATTTCAGAATGGCAATTCTGACCAATCAATTACTAGCAACATAAGTTAGTTTTACATAAATGTATATTCCGTACAGTTAATACGAATTTGGTATTCGTTGGATTTGCTAGTGAAGATTGACATTTGGCAACCGTTAATATGCCACAAGATTCATTTGAAACCTCACTTTTCACTGCCAAAACTGCCGATACATAGGTGCACCACATAAAGGTACCTCGTTAAAAAGAAGTTCCAGTACCAAAGACATAAAAGCAAAAAACCAGTATACCCCAATTTTCAATAAAAAAGACCGTGAAGTTTTATGCATTGTTAGTTTTATGTGCTCTTCCCTGCGGAGACGAAGACCCTCCTGCCTCCTCAACAGCTGCACCGATATTAATTGAGATGAGACTAAGAACTTCAATACGCACGCACTACATAATCTAGTACATTTCTTTGAATTTTTCCCCGTTTTGAAAATATTCAGTTCTTCGAATAGATTTAAAAAGTTAGGAATATCTTGGCATAACATCCAGAGCATTGGTTAATTGGCGTGTAGCATTATTGGCAAAACCAAGCTGTGATCTCCTTGTGTAGCTTTGACTTTTATTTCTGAAACGCCTACATCTCAAAATAACTTCAACTGAAATATCAACGCCAATCTAGAATACATTTCTGCTAAGATTCAGATTTGTTAAATTCCCCGACTTATCTGAGGCGCTGAGAAGCCGTAACGAAATCAGCCATTTTCTATTTTAAAATTCTTAAGACATATTTGTTCAGGTTAAACTGTAGCATAAGATTTGTTTATAAATGTGACGAATATCGTCACAAGTCACAAATTAATGAATATGTACAAAGTATAGACTATACTTATCAGTAGTTTCGACCTACATAACATGTGGATAATGATAAGAAGCTACTCAACAAACAATTTGCACAAAAAAGACATCTGTCCTAATACAGATACAAATGTTATATTATAATATGCAAAACTGATCAACAAATAAGTCACAAAGCCCCAAGTATACTAACAAAACGTTTTCCCTACAGATTTTATAGATCACCACAACATATTAACAATTCTGTGAGAAAATACTACATAAATACAAAAGCCATTGATTTTTCCCGATTCCAATACCCAGCGTGTTTAGTGTTAATTTTCTACCAGAAAAAATTATTATGATAATAGAGAGTGCAGTAACAAATAATTTAGTGGAATTAGGTAGTCAACTGGCAGAGAGGCAACTAAAAGGAACAAAATTATTTTCCTCTGAAACTAAGAGAAAGTCTCGACTTTCAAAAAAGAATGCATCTATGTCCAATTAGTTACTGTATTGTTATTTTGAAAGATTCTCAGTGTGAGTGTGTGTGTAAGTGCGTTTTGTAAATAGTAGAACCTATAAGAGTGTATAGTTACTATTTGTTTATTGCTTTTCTAGCCATAAACTGTAGTTTTGTGAGGATATTTCAACCATTGCCAGTTTTCTACGATGCTATCTAGTATAATGTGCAGATAGAGCAGTCATTCCCAGTTAAGCTACCTTTTAGTACCCCTAATAGAAGAGATTATACAATACAGAAACAGGTATCAACGAAGAAGTACACATAATAATGACACAAAATAGTCCGAAAGCCGACTCCGATGATCAACAATGACAGTCTAACATTTATAAGCTTGGACGAATACAATATTGAACAATGAGCAGGACAGATACTATTGTATACATAAACGGCTGGCTAAAGAGCTAAAGTAAAAGGCGCTTTGAAATCTTTAGCAAAATAGTATAGGTTAACTTGGTTAACTTAAGACTATATAGATAACAGCTAAGGCTAAAAAAAGAGGCAAGACAGGGTAAAAAGTAGTTTCTGAACTGGAGTGAGAATGTTTTACTTCCGCAGAACTATACTCGTAATTAACTCATTTCTTTTGCTTTTTGCACCCATTACGCACATATTGACAATAAAAGTCCTGCAGGAATTATTCTCACCTCGTCCAATTCTACGAACATCGTTACTTCCCAGGTTTGGCAGTATTTGAGTATGGTAATTACAAGGTGGTCTCATTTTAGTATTACAGAAATCAGCATCATTGCAACAGTCAGAACCAATACATTTCAAATTGGGTGCTAATTGCTTTAATGTGACATTACACTCGATACTCGGATATTCAGGGAAAACCATTCCGGATTTGTGTACACAACTGTAAGAAAAATAGGTTAAATTAGAGCTATACTGTAGAATAGAAAACTGAAAACGTTAAGTAAAGTGAGTTTTCATGTAAATACTATCAAATAAAGTGTCTGTCTCTAGTTTCGTCTGAATTTAATTAATTCAACGTATCATTTTCAATCTATAACCATTTACAGGTTCAAAATTGTCGATGTGGGTAATACGGTAATTAATACGTAGTATTATTATAATGTAAGGTAATGGGTTATTAACAATTCAAGGTTTTATTTTGATACAATTTCTTTGAGGGTATTTAAGCCATAAAGTACATTACTACGAATTTGCAGACAGCTACATAAACGGGAACACTGTCAACAAAATCAGAATTGGGTAGTACACTTACGGAAAATATATTTAACAAAACAAATTACGTGTATGGGTATAGGTTATAATATAAAACAATGATTTGTGGCTTGTGGAGTGCAATTTTAGTAAGGCTGGGGCTACACAACACGCTTTAATAATTGTAAACAGAACATTATGCGACTACATTTTGTAGGCGTAATATTATTAAAGGTAATTTCCCCCGAATAAAACGGACATTGAGCATTCGTGTCCTGTTTTAAGCTGCTGCAAAGGTAAAACCAACAATTACAGTGGAGTAGACGACAAAATTAGGCTTTCTTGTCGTAACAATAAACAACTCAAGTATACACAATCACACAATAATGAAGTATAAATAGTGAAACTCAATGGATTTCTGTACATCAAGTAAAATCATGTACATAGGTATGACCCCTTGACTATTTTATTTAGCTTTCGGGTCATTTTCATAAACACACAAATTTCATTAGCAGCGTGGAGCCAAGGAGCCAAGCACGGCTTGCATACTGCATACTTCCCACGTTTTCTCTAAACGCAACAATTATTAACTTGATTTTACCAACTAATTAGTACGAGTTCAATTGTCCGCAACAATTTTTACTTACCTCCTAATCTAATGTCCTAACTTCCTAACTGTTACCACTTAGGACCATTGTATCCACTTGCAAATCTCATTAATTATCATATCATAAGGGGCCGTAACAAATTACTTCATCACATAAAGTATCACGTACAAGATTTTATTTCCCCTCATTTTATGAGGTGTCAAAAGTAGCACTACTCTATACTCACTAACACTATTATTCGACGGACGGGACGGGACACAGACAGACAATACTATCCAACGTATGCTTAAACGTTCTTTTTTTATAGGTACATAGTCAAAAGAGGTTAAAGATTCAGATGTTAAAAAACAAGTATTTGCGTATTATTACATTGCGTAAATACATAACAAGTAATAATAATAATAGACTATAGTACAGCGGAGCTGAGCTGAAAAGTGCACCTAATAAAATAAACGATAGATCAAGAAATGAAAAGTCAAACTTAAAATAATGCCGTGTAAACAGAATGCATCATACACATAACGTCATTCAATTCTCCAGAACCGAATAGAGTAACAAGAAAACAGGCTTGTTATTTGTTTTTAGATAAAGTGTTGGTTGGTAGTTGGTTGGTGCACATTGATTTAAGTTAGTGAGGTCAAAAAAAGGCTTTAATCTCAGCAGAATTAGTATCAGTCAGTCCTTCTACGCTATTTGATGCAATTATCAGTTCCGTCCATTCATACTGCATACTGTGCATATTATTTTTCATACAGATATAGTACATACTCTGGCAATAATCCATCGTTAACATACACTTACTCTAAAGATATTTTTATATAATATAGACAGACGTAGATTGCATATACTACTTTCCTCGTCATTTCTATACCAAGCAAGTTTTAGACGAAGAGGAAAGTGTCTATCTAGCACATTTATTAATTTACAGGCCACTCTGTTTTAACCAAATGCACTTACTGTTCATTTGCTGCTTTATGTGCAGGCATTTATTACATATCCTCAAATAAAAAGGATAGTAATCTTGTTAAAAGACATTTAGAAAGCGCTGATTTTCAGGGTCTCTTCACACCAACAGATACTCAATTTAATAGTTCTTCAACTAACTATGGCCTACCTAAATTAAATATAATATGACTCTTCTATATGGGAGTATTAAAACAAGGAAATTGATCCGGTTGAATTTATACTCTAATAAACATTACATAATTATTGTGCAACAGCGTTATATAGATTTACCTGCTTATTTACTTAACTATTTCTTAACTTAACATTAAAACATTAATACTTTACCCTTTTTAGCAATTGATGATAAGAGCAGTGCAGTCTTTAACAAATGCCGACAGTATTGCCCATAGTGCTTCTTAACTACAGGTTTTCTATGTAATTACAATTATTATTGAAGACTTATTAGAACAGGGCTAAGGGTGAAAACTGAAAAATAATTAAGTGCTCATCATTTGAACTCGAATGCAAAAAAGATTCCTCATTAGATCATGATCATTAACTACAAGAACTACAAGCAATTCATTATATACAGCTCATCCACCTCCACCTTATAATTCTGTAAAATCTTAGCTATTTTCATACTACGCATTATTTATGCACATTAGAAATGATACATAACCATTAACCACAAAGGCAAACCATAAGGACCAATGCAAAAATTACCTAATGTTTTTGTTTCCGTAATGGAACGCCAATGTACAAATTTTTATTTCTATCGCTCGCCCTCCACCAAAGTTGCTTAAAATTCTAAAACCATTATCATATTTCACGTGCAAAATAAAACTTTGCCTAGACCAGGGAACTAATAGTTTCCTAATAATAATTTTTACACCAAATAATGGGTGAGCTACAGAATGTTAGTATTTTTTCCTTAACTCAATAATTAATCCTGCTACTATATCTTGGTAGGTATTGAGTTTGTAATTCTGAGTAGGTATGTTTTGAAATAAAAGCCCAAACTGGATCATTAAATTGATATCTTGGTATGAATGTTGTAAACAATGAAAATCACCTGATTTACTACAACTAAAGTCAAACTGACTACTAATGGACAATAGAATGATATCTTATTGATATCCTGGCAAGGTGTTTGAATGGTTTTATTAATCATGATCGTGACGGAAAGAGAAAGGGAAAACTACTAAAGAATCAAGCTTAAAAATTAGATCTAAGCTAAGCATCTATAAAGTAATAAATGTTTTCCTAAGACGGGAAAGGAAAACTATGTTTACAAGCTGGTGTTTTGTTTCAAGTAGCATACTAAGTAAACTTTACTTTTATTTATATTTACCTTGGGGGATAGGACGCACGTGAAGGGGAGGCTTCAAGTCTTTGTTACACATGTCAAATTCCTTACAACATTGGATGACAAAAGACTCATTGACTTTTTTGGAATATTGACATTGAACGGGTTTCTCTGGTGGGTAAACATCGCGCATATCCAGGCACCTGCGGTACAACAATGCGTCAAGTATACAAACGCAACCCTTCACTTATCTTTAAATATGCGGTAAATTCTCCCGGATTTATGCTCATTCTTCCTACACCCCAACCAAATCATCATAATAAAATAAACATGATCCCAATATACAGTTCACTTTTTCTCTATTTTTTAAGCGTAGGTACCTACAGTTAATAATTAACATAATTTTTATAAAATTATCTGTACAATCCATTGCTACACAGTTAGGTAACATAAGATTAAAATTAAATTCATTGTAGCCATTAATAAAATCCATTTCAATTACAATCACCACTGTAACATTAGCGATTGGTGATTAATGGTCTTTAAACGTGTGAACATTTCTAATAGTGTTCTAGTAGAAGTGTAATTGTAAGTTGTAAGTACGCAGCAGATCTGTGTAATCCAAATCCTTATTGAAAAGGTACTTAGGTAAATAGACTATAAATTCGTATCTCAACTTTGCCATATCTTCCGCTAACACGATATCTCTTAAAGTACAAGTCCCTTGGGTACAGTATCGAATTACTCCTGGTAATCAAATTAATCCAGTTGACAAACTCTTTTACCATTATTAAAGTAACTGTACTAGGTCTGACATGCTATTGAATAATCTGATATAGCAGTAAATATTGCGTAATGTCGAAAATATCAGTATTTACCTGGATAATACTAACTTTACAAATTACAGACAAAGATACGCAGTGGAATAATCTTTGTCAAAGAAAATCACTTTCGCTGAGTGCTATTTTACAATTCCCTACAGACGAGTTAAATTGAATTACTCGGTTTGAATTTAATGAAAGAAAACCTACAATAAAGAGCATAGAGTAAACAGACAGGGCATTGACTGAAGAACTGAGGAAGCTATCTGCACCTGCCGTCCTTTATTTCTAGTCAGTACTTAATATTTTTATGGTTTTCCTCACAATTGCTGCTTTATGTGGCAGGCTATATTATTATAGTAAATATACGTTCAATACTTTTATATAAGCACTGCAAACATATCATTATTTTTTATTTAAATATTGTACTGTCGAGCTATATTATATTCACTATCTAGCACCAATAGTATTGACGATGGCTTCTAAATGGTGACAGACGATAGTGGTCGTAATTTAGAATTTGAGAAGATCACTTCTACATAAGGCAACATATAAAATGCACTAATTTTGGGGGGAGGCGACAGGGTTTGATGTAGTAAGAGGAATAGTACAAGTTGAAATGGTTGATTAATGTGCGTTCGATTTTTACTCTTCAGGCAATCGGAAACAACACATTATAATGAAGGGGTGGGTTATTTTTTACATTTAATAGTAGTAGTGTTAAATTGTCACTCCACTCGTCAACTCACAATCACTATGAAATACGATCATCTTGCAGCTAATTCTCTCAAGCATAATAAATATAGAGAAGTAGAAGTATAGTGGTACAGTAGATGTAAGAATAGTACAAGTCGCTTAATTTTCGAAATTTGACTCATGATGACAAACGGGCCCTGACGAGTGGTACTCACTAAATCATTCTTTCAAATATTATGAATCTCCTGAGCCTACCTCAAAAATTGTTTTAAAATAGCATCTTACTCTGCTTAAACTTGCTCTAACTAAAAGTAAAGATTTATTATATGCAATCTACCTATTTTCTATTTTGTCGTTGTTTTCTCCAAAATCAAATGATGCCCATATTTAATTTATTATGATATAACGTGCTTAGTTTCACCCTGACTAATAATGAAATCATCAGATTCAATACGTTGAAATTCTGAGAAAAGAACCTCAGATTTCATGTTTCAATGTCTGAAGTCTACTATTTACTACAATACATTTTTTTAAAATTGGCATACCTACACCTGTCGTTCTTGTAGCAGTGGTCTCAAAATATCTCGCCAATTTTAAGTAGCTGCCTAACTAAAAATCATTTAAGTTTGAAGTTGACGTTTGAAGGTTGACATTGCATTGAGCCTACACATTAGAATTGTTCATTCCCGAGAAAAATGACTTTATCGCTAAAATTCCTAGTTTAAACAGTTAGTCAACTAATTCCTAACGACAAGGATAACAATTGACTAGAGTCCATATGTGCCATCATCTCTTACCTGGACCAAAATACGGATAAATAGCATTTTTATCATATGGAGGGAGCTCAAGTACAATTTCCGCGTTACAAAGATCATAATCCTTACAGCACCAACGGACAAAGTGAGATTCATTTGTTCGACACCACACTGGGTTCTCAGGAGGGAAACTGTTTTCCAGCGACAAACACCTTTGCATATATCATCATTATAAAAGTATTTAGATCCAACCGTAGTCAAGTTAGAATTCATAAAGGATCCTACTTGGAAACTGTATTTCTAAGCAGTAAAATCACTATAAAGATTATATACCGACCTGCAGAAGTCTTAGTCCAGGTGTTGTTGATTGCATTTCAGTAGGAAATTAAATAAGTGCCTAATTTACGTTGATATTAAGATATTCTTTCAAACTAACTTAGTATAGGTAATGTAAGTAATTTAAACAGGCAGATAATCTAATTATGTTATAGAATTTACCTGCAATTTGCATTTGCATCAGGTTTTATGACTTTGTTTACGCAGTTTGTTTTTAACAATAAGATGCGTTGAAAGGGACGATTTTCATATATATTTGTATATTCCAATTCTTTTTCTTTGATAATTTTTATAACTTCCAATAAGAGATGGAAAAGTCAAGTTGTAAAAGATATAATATGACTTTTAGCATTATTAGCATACGTATATCCTGGTATGATGTAACAGCAATTTTCAAGATCTTTCGGTACTGTTGAGTTGACTGAGAGAAATTATTTTAACTATCTACCCCAGTAACATACGTTTGTAGGTGAAAACATTCAGTAAATCCTACAATAAAAATCTTAATAAGAGCGTCTTAATAACTCTTAATTTTAACTAGCTTCCTATTTATTTCGTCTATAGAAAACCGAAATAAATAGGTAGGTGTAGGTAGTCAATTAATATTACTGTACTTAACAATTGTATACTTATACTTAACTCGGAGAATACGTAATAGGGTTAATTAACATTGACATACTAATATTATAAGTTTTCTATTTGTTAAGATTTTAAAGTTACAATTATATTGAATCAAGCATAATGGTATCTCCTTTCATCAGGTAAATAGTAGGTTGGTAATTCTATTGTTTCTGGATCCTTTCGCCAATTATTACCACCAGCCACAAAATTGACCTTTTTAAATTTCATTTTTTTCCGTTGTGCAGAAACTTCTAAAGAATGTCTTAGACATAGTTATCTAGCATTTATTAATTAAAGGCAATCACATACCTGTATGAATAAGTGATGCGGCCGTCCTGTTTGTCCATAGCTGTGGAGGTAAAGCAGTACCCGTCAGTTTCACACGTATTATTCTTGTCATTACAGATGTCACAACGACATGTTAAACCTGGAATGGTATAACAAAGAAAAATAAGTAAATGTCAAAGTAGATTCAATTAAGATTTGAATTTTGTATTTATATTATAATCTGCTATTTTCGATAAAGAATCTTGCTGAACTTAAAAGAAACGAAAAAGGTTAAGACACTTACCACTGACTAGAAATATGAAGTTGAAGAAAAATAATGTGATAAAAAATGGTGAGAGCGTCTTCAAAATCTCTTGGCATCCCATGATTAGCCCTTGTAATTGTCTTTACTTGGGTAAAAATTGAGTATAATAATTTCCTTGTTTAGCTTTTCTAGTCGTTTAGTGTAGCTATAAACACTGGTAGCTAGCAGAGTGATCACTGATTACAATGTCAGCAGTGCGCTTAAAATAGTACACTTGCGCAGTTCACTTTTCCAAATCAGTGACTAACTTTGTAGAGATCCAAATAATAATCTTAAGAAATCTACTAACATTTTGGGTACTTTTCCTTTTCTCTGTCCATTTTCAAACTCATATAGCTGACGAGAACAAAAGAAACCCGATTTTGATTCCCCGGTGAGAGATGTGGTTTTACTGTAATCAAAAATTGTGTGAAAATGATTAGATATATCTGTAATATATTAATTATTAATTTTTAAAATTATTAATCTACAAAAATTAACTTATACATAACCTACTCTTTAGAAACACGGATTTATCAATATACTATCTGTGAGAGTGAGTGTCACTTAAAATTAAAGATTGATTTGTGTAAAGAATTCCAAAATTCTTAGTAGAAAATTTGAACTCAAAATCGCCGAGCATATGATGACGGACCTGCATTCAATTCCTGCTGCAATGTGTTTATGGTGAAATTAATATCAGAAAAACAGTTCCTTCATCTTTCCAGGATACGGAAAGTTTGACCATTTAAGAGAAGGTCAATTTTCCTTCCAATTCCAACTGAATCATTTGCCATTTGATTTGAGTGGAATTCCCTAGTATTGATTTCGAGGAAGGTAGTATACGAGGTCGAAAGCCGGGATTACCGCAACCACAACTAAAAATGTGAATGTAAACAAAATGTAGAATATTTTCTGTATTCTATACATGCAATCAGTTACATATTTAACTGATGAAACTAAAGGTTAAATTAGGAATACTATTTATCAAGGAAATATATTTGTTAAAGAAAGAATGGTATGATCTATATGTATGTGTAATCATTTTTTAGATGGATGTTTGGAAGAAGAAAGGAACTAAATAATTTATTGTCACTAATGTCTTCATCTGTGGTATAGACATAGACTTACTTCTCTTTTGTCTTCGCTGCCTGTCTGAAGTCTGAAAGTCTGAAGAGTGAAGAAGGGTTGTGAAAATTATGTTATTGAGGGATTGTTGTCTAAGAACAACAAAAAGTATTTTGTATGTGTAAAATCACGAACTGCACACTATAGTTTCAGTATTTGGAGATTTTGGTTTGAAATATTGTTTCAGTTGTCCCTGTATTCGGTAACATATTAAATATAAATAATTCGTGAACTAAGATGCTCTGTAAGAAGCATAGTTAAATACTCCGCCTACCTACCTACCTATAAAAAGATTGTTCTTGTGTTTGGCAAATTGGCAAAGCACCCAGGCTGAAATAAACGAGGACGAGAGTAAAACAGTCTGGCTGGCTAGCTAGCTACCTACTGAACTAACCACCTACTAGACTCACTGACTGTTTCTGATCTCCTGAGAGAGTCCTGACTATATCATTCTAAATTATATTCTGAAAGATCTCTGCCTAATGTACTCTTCTCTCTCTCTCACACAAGTCACACAACACACGTACTGTCTGTCTATGTTTGCTATATAGCTATAATATAATATAGTGATCAACTGATACTGGAGTGAGTGAGCAGAAAATGTTCACATGTAACACTACGTGAAGGTATGATGCTATAGCTAACTAGTATTCACTAGACAAGGAGTAAAGAACCTACAGACAGACTCGCAAATTCTACTCACACTTAGAAAACTTACATATAATATCATTAGAATAGAACTTACCAAGAGGAAATGAGTCGCAGACATATATCTTTAAGATGAAGATGAAGGATGAAGAATCTCTACAGTAGAAAGGATGAAGCAGAGATTATTTCATGTTGAATCGACGGCTTCTTTAATATCACTTCATATCGCACGATTCTATCCTAAAAAATTATTATTATTTATTTCTGAACATTCCTATAATATTCAACGAATGACGAAAAGAGCTTGCTTAACATAAGCACGACACTTTTTACTTTGAGTTCATTGTAAGTGTAGTAGTAGTCTGCACAAGACACTTTTACTCTATACAGGCGTTATTTTATTTACTCTCACTCACTCTATGTAGATCATAGAATAAAATCTGAACGTGTCTGACTCGATTCCCATTTACGATGGAATTCATGGATGCTGGTGCATGTCTATCTGTACATAAGTACTACAATATGTGTAAGTATTGTTTCATAAAGTGTACCTTGTACTTTTTAATGTTTACGTTTAGGTTGACTTTTAGAGTATACCATTTACATGTACTACTTACATAAGAACAGAAAAAAGAAACATTCCATTTAGAGTAATATCGTTGGTGTGCACGAGAAGACACATAATATGCCCATATACATTTCAGATTGTATTGTTGTATAATTCTATATGGACCATTCTCCACTGACGTTAAAAGTGTAACCAAATCCAACTTGACTTCCCAATTTGTCCAACCCACTCCTGTTATATATCAGCATCAGCAGAAAGCACATAATAAATACTATAAATAAATTGTCAATGTTTACGTGTGTGTGTGCTATGTAATGTATACCTAAGTGGTCACTGAATTTGTGACCTCTTTCTTCATGTGTCGACCTTTTCTTATTTTAGATTCGACGCATAATATCATCGCCCTTTCCAATTCCAGTAGCTTCTTCTCCATCAAGTTTTCCTTTATTTTTACCGTTTTTGCTGTTATAATACCTGGCGAAGTTTATTATTCGTTATGATAAATATTTGTGATATTGGAAGTACCTACAGATTTTGGTAGCTCACGTATTATGGTAGCTGGAAATACTTTTGATGTGACAAATACAACAGAACAGTAAAACTGTAACCGCAAAGGGTCTAAATGGATGTTTATGAACCAATTACATCACATGTAGCTTTTACCTACATGCATAGGTCATACAAAGTTTTGACTGTGCATCCCAAAAGGGTTATTATATGTAAAACTAATTAATGTCCCAGTAATTAATGTATCGACCACGACCAAAGATCTGGTTGCTTTTATCTGCTTTTACCCAAGCACTATTTTCCATCCTGATTCTTTGGAGACTAATGAAACCGTTTCAATGCATGGTGAACATGGTAAATATTATTTGTATTATCTATCATGATGAGTTTGTATTTTGTACATGACATAAATAGAGGTACCCGAATGAGGAATTAATCCTATATAGTCTAAGAACAAGCAAAGGTCACAGTTCGAGTGAGGAATTAATCCTATATAATCCAAGAACAAGCAAATGTCACAGTTCGAGATGGACAGGAAACATACATAATATTGCGTATTAAATGTACGGAGGATCTACCTACGCATAAGAATTTTTCGCTCTGAGAACACGTAATTTATGGTATTAGGCGGAATTTCGGTAACCTGAAACCCAATTACCTGTAATGACCGCGTTATGCAATTCTTTTTTGCGCGTCAACGAAAATAATTGTTTATGAATATCCAAATACATTCTCAAACGAGCTGATATGCCGATATGCGTCTCAGTAGTAAAATTAAGAAGGGATGAGGGAGATCAGGGAGATGTAAATAAGCGTTCCACTGGACAAGGAACAACAGTTGTGTCTGTAGTTTAATAAGTTGTTAATTTATTAAACAGAATGTTTCATTTCCGTAGTATACTTATTAAGGCAGCATATAATATAAAGTGCTGCGATTATCATGGAGTTTTGTTTATGCAACGTAGTATACTCATATGCAACCCAAAAGCATTTAAGTTCAATGCAATGCATGCTAATAAATGCATATAATCCAAAGATGCAAACAAAATGATTTTATATAAATGTAGATGTATAGTGCGCAGTGCATTGTGCATTCAAGCAGTTTGGGATTGAGACATTCCGCCTACTCTGTCTCTATCTCTATGTTTCAGTCTTCTTATTGGATTTTCCATCACCCAACCTGAACAACCACACCACAGCTAGGGGCAAGATTCAAACGCTACTTTCTACCTAAGTATTTTCACTTCCTAACAAATTCCCAACTCATTCTCCTTCTGTGTTCTGTATGCTTACCAACTTTTACTTTCCTTAAACTCCCTGCCTTGTACACATGAGACTACATCAGTATGAGACTAAATGTTTACAAATTAAAATTAAATGTGCATTTTGTTTTGTGGGCACTAAAGGATTGAAAAATTAAAACGCATGTAAAATGGGAATTCAATGCAAACGTATAATTTTGAATACACTTACAGTCCATAATTATGCTACATGAAGTTGTGGCTGATGGAAACACACACTTGATTTTGGGGTAAAACGGTATTTTATGTTTGCATGTAAATGTATGATAATTTTGAATACACTTACAGTCCATAATTATGCTACATGAAGTTGTGGCTGATGTAAACACACACTTGATTTTGGGGTAAAACGGTATTTTATGTTTGCATGTAAATGTATGATACACAATTTCATAATGCACAATGCACTGTGTATGTAAAAATGCAATTACAAACACAAAATCGGGAACCCTTTAGTTGTCTACAAACATTATAATACTAGATGTACACATTATTATTATTATTAGATAATTGGTGATTCCCCTAATGAAAGTGGTGTTAGATCGCCAATATCATGTTCACACAGAATTGAAATTAACGTAATTAAGATAAGTTTTGATAATGCATGTCATAATGTGTATAGTAGGATTAACGGTCTGGTCTTAGTAAACTGGTCTTTTGTGGAAAATGAATTGTTGATCTTTCGGGGAAAAGTTAATTGTTGGGCTTCCGATAAAAGTAAACTGATCTTAAGTAAACGGCTTTCCCGATAAAATAAACCGGCTATGATGTCTTATGGCTACGATTTGATGCAAAATAAATGACATTCAAGGCAGTGAAAATTGTCGTCCAAATCAATCACATTTCAGTTAAATAACCTAATTTTCTAGTTATAATATTTTAATTAACAAACTAATTAAAATTGGATCGTACGGCTTGCTTTAATCGTATCTTCTGACACATTTACCTACTCTAAGCATGACTAATACAGTTAAGTTCATTGTGCACCAAACTAAATAAATGCACTAATAAATAAACTAATAAATTTTATTAATGTGCCTACCTATGTAATTCTATAAAATTAAAATTAATTTAATGCTAAAATGATATAAATGGATGACGATGGTCTAATGAAATTAATCGTTTTATGCACAGATAAGGAACATAGTAGCCTCTGGTTGTGTAAAAGATTTTCAAAATTTATTTCGATGCTTTAATATCACAGTCAGTAGTAATAGAAAATGTACATTACAGTAGGTAGTATGTATTATGATTAATAAACACATTAGCCTAAGCAATATCAGAGTTTAAAATATTATCGTGACTTTACATATAGTTTACATTTTGTATACCTTAGCGAAAGAGCAGGTGATTATCAGAGAATACATATCTGTCTCATTTCTACACATTTCTACAGCATGTGTGTGTGTGTGTACTCTGCTACTTTATAATAATGTGAAAATTGTACCATTGCTTAATCGTATTTAACAATTCTACCTATAAATTATATCAGCTGCCTATAAGTAAAAAATGGATTTCTCCACTATTTAATAACAACTTACTTTAGTGAGCTCTTAGTTATTTGTCATTGTCAATTTATAAATCGTGTTCGATGACTATTACGCACGAATTACACAAACAATGATTCACAAGTTATGAATTACAATTAGTTTCTCATCTTCTAAAAATTCTATCATTCTATTCCAATTAAAGACATAAAAGTTTTCATAAATATAAAGTGAAGATAGAAAAGATAGATAGGTTTTCGTACTTTGCACGTTGTAGCTAACTCATTCATATGGATTGTGCTAGGATGTCAATAATTAAAAATGTACTAATAATTATGACTTAAAATTGCATTTACAATGATTGGTTACAGTCACTGACTGCATATACTTACTAAATGGTATATAGTTATGCAATTATTAGACTTGGTGACATTCAATTACCAAACAGATAAATCTGCTGCGTGCTTAGTACCTTTCAGATGACTTACAAGGCTTTACAATTAGAGATTAGCTATTGTCTATATGGATTCCCAGCTCACAACTCCCGTTTTCCTTTACAAAACCAGCAGGTAACAGTTTTGAGTGGGTAACATAGTCATTGAACTGTAGGCAGACATTGTTTAAAACCCAGATATTGAAATTGCAGACTGAATTATTAGTACAGGTGGACCTGGATAACATTGTCCATAGGATAACATGGTTTTTTAGCTAAATAAATTAAATACCCATTTTAAGTGAGTTATATTATACTATAGTACACCTTAACAATTATCTTCTACTGTACATAACTTACTACAGCATCTTAAAATTTAATGCTGTTCATCAGCTAAGCAATAATAAGAGACAATAAGAGGCATAAGTTACGCATAAATATTAATGTAAAGCTTGATACTATACTTTTGTGTAAAATCCGCTATCAACTATTTATAAAATGGTTTTTAACCATATACGAGGTTTAAACTTTTTACAGTAAGGCACATAATTTGTGTCTGCCTATTTTCGTTGTAGTAACCCACATTGGAAAAACATAAATGCATGTAATGCCTAGTTATAATAAATACATTGTTTATGTATCCACTAAGCTATCTTATAACTATACTACACTAAATTATTTAGAATCTTAAGTAAATATAATTCACTAGTGTAATAGGAAATCATCACTTAAGTTGAGTTAACGATTTATAGCTGGCAATTCAAAGCAGCAGCAGTAAATATACTTTGTAATATGTAGAATAATAATAGTATTCCTTACTTTAACCTTCTGGTATATAGGCTTTGTATCAGCATTACAATTACTCTTCCATTATTTAACCTTATTTTATTTCGTTCCCCATCAACCTTCGTAAACACTGCGCTTTCTCAGAATTTTAAAATAGGCAGTTATTTGTACACATCAAAGATGAATGTAAAATCGTATGAAATAGTAGTATTTAAAAAAATTTAAATAGCAATATAAATAAGTTAAAAGTTTGAGCTAGTTTCCATAAAGAATGATTGGATTTTCTGTATAAGTAGATAATGGTACTTTGAAAAGAAATTGTTAATTCTATTCTTAGTAGTAGTCTGTTTGGGAACATTTGCATGATAAAAATGGATTTAAAAAAGTTTTTAAATTGGAATAGAACGTGTGATTGAACTTTTCTGGAATAAGCGATAGTCTATTGAATGATTGCCCAGAGGTTTCCTTAATATTACATTGTACGTATATTAATAAGTTATAATATGCATAAGCTTTTAGTACTTACACACACAAAACTTTAGTTTGACTAAGCTTTTAACGATTGTAAGACAATTTCATGATAACATACTAAAAGGATTGTGTCAACAATAAAAGAACTACAATTACAAACAATTAATCAAGACTAATAACAGATAACTAGGGCAAAATACTATTAATAGGCCGAGAGAAGTTAGTAACGTTACATACAATTAGAAATAAAATATATGCTAATGAACACGAAATATACTAGATATTAATAATTTAAAACCAATTAAATATCTACTAAAGCTGATAGTTGGATTATTACCAATTTCTTAGTTGTAACATTAACCAGAATTAAGCTATTTCATTACTAAATCTGTAACTATAAGTTTAATATGATTTTTTTTTAATGTTCAGGTAGATATTGCATTTAGAATTATATAAAACTACAGTAATAACAATATAAATATCAAACATTTGAGAATTAGGATGTCTTTATGTATGAAAACATATACGAAGGATGTAACCAAACACAAATAATTGGAATAATTAGTTTAAAGTATTAGTACCTACATTTAAATACATAACATCTTAAGTCTATAGTCTACTATAATATTCTATACAGTTTCCTGCTACACGGTAGTTTCATTCTTCCTAGGAGGTTGCTGCAGTGGCTGCATTTCACGCTTAAGTTTATCTAGTTCATTGTAATATTCGTGATCTGACTCTTCTTCGGAACGAGAACTGTGTCGATGTATGGAATTTGGTCTTGTATTTAGATGATTTTGAAGATATTGTTGTTGAGCATTATTGTTTAAAGGATTATTTTGGGAATTGACAATCTGATGATTTTTCATCGCATGATTATTGCGATTAATCATGGCTTGATTGGCATTGCTAAGATTTTGAGCGATAGGGAGTCCGATGGGAGCGTATGCTAAGGGCACATTTGTATATTCTCGGGCCATTAGCTGATACTCGGGATTATCAACTAAAGTTGGGTAATGCTGGTTTTTCTTCATAGCGCAGCGACCAAATGCCCCATTTCGAAGGTCAGTCGGATCAACCGCTAAAAAAAGAAGAAAAAAAAATTAAAATAATATTCCCTTGGAAAACAGCAAAAAAACCATCGATTAGTAATTTATTGAGGGACTTACATTGGTGTTTCGTGTCACCAACAAGGTCGAGATAAGTAGAAGCGTTTTGATTAGTCTGTGGAGATGGCATCAGGTAGTCATCATCGTCAACAGGGAGATCAAGTTTTAAGTTACCGACATTGGCCTCGCGACTTTTGACCGTGTCGATTGAATAGCAGCCGTCACTTGTGTCCCGGCCGAGAATTTTCAGTGGGTCGCTACAATAACGCGACTCGGAACCTGACGGAGTCCCTCGTCCACCATAGCGATGTCTTTCACGATAACGATTGTGAAAGTTTTGAGGGGAATCAGGCCAGGAGGTATCCTGGAGATAGGTATTTCTCTTTAGAGTTCCATTCGTGGAACTGGAAGTCGTCGTTGTCCCGTTGCTCCTAGGCTGCAGATATTCCTCTGCATCCATAATAACCTCAGGACCTTCCATGGCAGATGATAAATTCCTTATAAGCTCTCTTTCATCCTAAAAACACATTAAAAATAAAATTAGTTCTGTATCAACACTAAAGAATACTAAAAGTATTCAGAAATTCATTAAGAATGTACACGAATAGAATGTATTATTTTCTAACTTCAGATACCTGTTGAGTGTAGGAAGGAAGCCTCATCAGTTTATCCCCAGGGATGACGAGATATCTTCCAGGATCACGAGACATTTTCGAAAATTCATCGACAAGCTCCTTGAACGAAGGTCTTGCCTCTGGATCGACCATCCATGACTTGATGATGATCATGTAAAGCTCCAAAGTGCAAATAGGAGGTTGTTCAAGTCGCTCTCCTTTCATCAGAAGTTCAGGCACCTCTCGTGCAGGAATGTTTTCATATGGTCGTCCACCGTAAGTCAACAATTCCCAAACAGTCACTCCTGCAAATCATAGATGAATATCAGAATATATTAAAATGTAACAGATCATTCATTTGTTTTTAACAAAACATAATGACGAATTAAAAAATAATTAACAATTCTGATCTATTATGTTAAGTCCAGAATAATTTTATTGATAGAATGGGCAAAAATAAAGCTGGCTGCTATGTCATAATAATAAAATCCAATATCTATTGGGAAAAGATATTCATGGAAATCAAAGACAACTCACTTTCCCTTAAAACTTGAGCAAGTTTGAAAAGATTGGATGTAGGCGGGTAAGAAATGCTAAGAGGGTTAAGAGAAACCAGTCTTTGCAATGAAAAAGTCTTACATGATGTGAATTCCTTATCAAAGGAATAAAATTATGCGGATAGGAGATAAGTATACGGTACAATGGCATAGCGCACATATTCAGAGAAAGATGAGTTCTTAAGATAGACATCATGCAGGGAAATAGATAGGGAAACCGTTGTTGGCATTAGCCATAAACGTCTCCTGGCTTAATAACTAATTTCCACACAACCGATTCAGCAGTATCAGGAGAATGCGATTAAAATTCACTAATTCCACATTCCAGCGGCGTGATGATGACTATTTTCTTTTGCACATGCCGATATCTTCCCCCTATAGTTAATCTAATGCTATGCAATTAAATACACGTGTGTCTATATGGAAAATGAGCATTTTCAACTGCAAAAACCTGTCCGCTTTGTACTTATTCCTTCCCTATTCTAATCCATCATAAATATACTAATACAATGCAAACAAACCCATGAGGTGTACCATTCCACATCCACGGCCACGTCCACCACGAATAAAATGTGGAAAAAGAGTGAAAAACCTTATGATAGCCTAAGCGGATATAGTTTGAGAGTTTGACTAATTTTTGTGATGTAAATATGGAAGGAATCTCTAGAATTCAACTTACCAAATGCCCAGACGTCACTTTTGTGTGTGAAAACGCGATCTTTGATACATTCTAAAGCAAGCCATTTGATGGGCATCTTTCCACCTTCTGCTTTGTACTCATCTTCGTCCAAATCCAGTAATTTGGCAAGTCCAAAATCCGTAATTTTGACAAAAGTAGGAGTTTGAATGAGGACGTTCCTAGCAGCCAAGTCTCTATGAACAAGCCTTCGGGTTTCCAAATACTCCATTCCTGAGATGATTAAAAATTAATTTCATATAATGAGAATAATGACGCACTGATTCGAGTAGACTCAGTAGACAATGTATACTTTTCTAATGGATAGTTAAAAAAGTCAAAAAATATGTACCTTTGGCAATTTGAGTACACCAATTGAGGAGAGCTTTAGATCCAATCTTGTCCTTGTTATTATGTACATAGTCTCGCAAACATCCTAAAGGCATAAGTTGAGTAACGAGCATCAGTTGCGAAGTCAAACAGACAGCAAGAAGTTTCAGGAGATGAGGATGTTCAACACTGGCCATGATGTATGCCTCGTCCAGAAATTCTTTGGATGTGTTGGCTCCTGTTCCTTCCCTCAGAACTTTAATTGCTACAGGGATCTTGACATTTTGACCTTCAGGAATCCAAACTCCTTTGTACACTGTTCCAAAGGCACCACAACCCAAAATCCCGCCCTTTCGCAATTCCTCTTCTTTCACTGTACGAAATTTCGACAAGTTTGGTTTGACATTCGTAGGACGTAATGGTTCATTGTCATCGTATCCTCCCGTCATAGCCATCGTCATTTTCATTGTATTTTCTTTAGTTTTTGCTTTGACACAATACAATCCAAGAATCGTTGCGAAAATTGCCAAAATTATTATACAAACAACAGCTCCGACGACTATGGCAGATTTTTGGTCTTCGTCCCCACTAAAAAAGCGAATATTAAAATGTGTTAACTTGGTTATTAAAAGCTACATGTTCGACATATGCCACTGTAAAACTAAACTTACTTTGGTAAGGATATAGGGGTACGGGCACAATAAGGTTCAACATCATCCAAGACCATTCTATGAGGAATTTCCGACGGGCATTGAATGGTACAGGAGAAGCTGGAGTTTGCATCATGTCCTCCCTCACCGTCCTAAAAATGGCACATGAAAATTAGACAAGGCACTTAAAAGCGCAAAAATCACTCAGCCCACAATTTTCGAAATACAATTACCTAAGACATAAAGTTAGCATATTGCAAGTAGGCATCTCAAACTAATTTATCCCTTGGGACTTATGACATTATTATATTCATATCTAGTTTTATTTGCCGTTTATCGTGGGAAAGGCTTCTCTTTGAGAATATTTACTTTACCTTTCAGACTCTTGCTGTAACTTTATGAATTGGCCATTGTATTTACTTGGAAAAATGAGCTCATATGAATACACACAAGCTTTATAGTCACAAAGTGGGTAAACATAAAGCATAAGTCAACTTGGAGCGTTAACAATTACTTATGATAGTGTAAATGTTAAAGTGGAGAGAGAACTTACAGGGTAAATACGATAATTTCGACAGTCTTTGCATTCTGCATTAGTAGGGCCTGTGCATCCACGACATTCATCGGCGCAAGGTAAGCATTCGTGTAATTCCTCATCAGCATAAAAATCAGATGGACATTCATCCTCACATTGCTCTCCTCGCTTGTAAATGGAACACTCCTGACAAACCTGAAAAAACATTAACGTTCACAAAGAATTACGGATGGGCTATCAATTTGTGTACTTTTCTTATCTACGCACAACGAGGGCAAGCTCAATTGTGGCACTGTCCTGATTAAACCAAAACAAATAGGCAAAAAAATGGACAATAAGTAACTATGTTATGGTAAATGGTAAAATGGACACAATATTAAATAAATTATATTGACAAAAAGATAACTTATTAATAGCCAGCATGTCGAATGGAAAACTGAAATGTTTTATAGCTGTTCAAATGACCTTCTTTACTTTAGAAAAGCAAACAATGACAGAACAGGCTCATCTCAGTCAACCTTTCTGCTAAATTAACTTGCTCATAATGTACACACGATAATAAGGATTTGCGTCAGCTCGAAATGATTTTCTTACATGCATGTGGAATCCATAGGCTGTACATTTCTTGCACCTGGGATGACACTTTTTACAAACGGACTTTCCAGCCAACGGCTTTAGCGCCCCTTGCTCCTTTGGTCCAACTGATTCGTAATAATATCCGAGTGGACAAGATTCATCTTTCCCAAGGCATCTCTCCTATTATAATTAAAACATACTCAGTTTTACACATTTTTACGACCAGGAAATTAATACACACTTCTAATATTAAAAGTAATGATAATAAAGGCAGATATTGAAAATGTCGTTGTGTTATTGCAATAAAAGTTTACGTACAATGGTAACCGTTTGATCTTGCTCATTAACAATAGCATGGAGACAGGAATTACATCCCTGAAGACCAATTGTATTTCCTGGTCCAGTGCATCCTCCAATGCAATTTTCATGACATTTGAGACATTCACCACCAACATTGTACTTTGACTCGGGGCAGGATTCCACGCAAAATGGTCCATCTCGCACATTTTTACATTTGGTACAATTTCCGGGACCGGGGCCGTGACAAGTTTTGTCACATTGGTAATGGCAATGCTTGCAGATGCCTTGACTAT
>JABASI010000681.1:0-33979 GCA_019776505.1 Tomocerus nigrus
TAATTATGAAATACATTTCCTTACCAGATTTTATTGTCTTAATCAGCAGGGCAATTAAATGAATGATATCATTTTTATAACTGTACTACAGTGTAGGAGGAATAAGAGACATTTTACGATTATCGTTTACTTTTGTGGGTGCGGATCCTATGCCACAAAATAAATATAGGGTTGTGAGGAGAAAGTTTTCAATGTCTGAGCTTACTTCTTCTTCCAACGTTTATTTTGAATAACAAAAGAAAATTGGGAGTTAGTTTACTTTGGATTTCTTAAGTTGACGTGCTTTTGGTCTCCTCTGGTGTTAGTACATATACATACAAGTTTACAACAAATAAAACAAAGAATAATAGACAGACATGTTAATGTACACGTAACTTTCCGGGAATAAGATGCTATCGCTAAAGAAAGATGTAGCAAAATGGAAGTTTCCCTCACTTTGGTTCAATTTGACTCAACTCTTGTCTCAACTTAACTTGGTGACTGGTTTGGATTGGGCCATATAGGCTAAAACTATAGTTAACTACTGAAAAGTAGCAATTCCTATACTATCGAGGCAAAGCATGCATAGAGATACACAGTGGAAAACCGGAAACTTAATTTCAAAGTTAATTCAGCAATGTTCCCAATGGCATTATAAATTCCTAATACAAAAGCTTAAGTGCTCGATAATGAAGATGAACAATGGGAAAGCTTTGCTTCTTCTCTTTCATGGGATTATCTACATACGTCTTCCTCTGCACTATATTAGGACTTTCCGCTTCTTGCTAAAACACCACTCTTCCATGCACTTTCTCTTCCGCAATCCCACCCTACCAAAATTCCGTATCTCTTCTTCGCTTTTAGTTTATTCTGCCCAGAGGCTCTACTATGAGCTTCATTTGCTTTACGACGACCAACTTCAACTTTATGCCATATTCCTTACTAACCGACTTCCGTTCACCAATTATTCGCTAACTTATTTTTATATGACACTTTCTTTCCATGCGGAGAAAGTCAAAATCCCTATAATTTAATTATTTCTCCATAAACAAATCCTGGGATTTCAGAGACACTAACATTAGCAGAAAGAATAAATATTTATCAGAATTTCAAACTGGTCGTTAATATAGAATGGCCTGAAAGAGATTTTCTTTCTATTATACAGTAGAGCATTAAGTGAGCATTTATACGAGCTTGACTTCTTTCCCTGTATTTATGATGCTCTCGAGCTGACTTTCTTACACAAATTCCACTTTACAAATCGGCGGTTTCAAAGTGTTCATGTATGTATATTTATGTGTGTATCTTTGCTCTGTACATGCAATATCCTTCTAGATTATTTCTTATCAGCCCTCTATCTTCTTTACTTTTATTCTACTAAGACCTTCTAAACATCTTTCAGCTTTCTCTCTCTCTCATACGGCTATTTACTTAGGTGCTTACGAAATGTATCTATATCTACACTATAGATACAATAAGTACATACTGTACATCCATAATATGTCTTCCTTTCCTTAGTTTCATGCTCAACACCAATTTCAAAAGATTCTTTATTCTCTGTGCTTTGAGCGTGGAAACCACATAGTGGCTTCTTTCCCGCACATCTCATCACACACACATTCTTTCAGCTCAACAGACTTTCTTGAATCGCTTCGCTTTTCTCCAGAATAAAACATTAGTAACTCTTGAGTTTTCTTCCTGACGCTCATTCAGGATTCGAGATTTATTTTCTATTTCCCTTAAAATAACTACTTTCACCAGATTTCTGCAGTGTCTCTGACTTTCTCCCTTAGCTCATTCTTTATTTTCCTGTACAACTAAATATTATATGCTGTTTACAAAACATACTATATGCATTAAGCAAACATGCATCAAAGCATAAAATTTTTCTCAACAATACAAAAAAATCAATGCAGTCTTTTACATTCTATATCTTTTTGTTTGCCTTTAATTAACAAACAAAGCTAGGCAATAATTTCTTTTACATAAAAATTCCATCTGGAACTATTTTTTGTTTTATGTGTGTAGCGTGAAATTCAAAGACTTTCCTTTTATACAGTTAGGAATTTCCTTTGATTTTGACTTGTAGAGATGGGAAGTAAACTAAAAGTGCAAAGCTATAATTGGACAAACTTTTTAATGGAAAATAATTTTTTAATTAACTCTGAGGAATGATACAGCGGCGGGAAAGGGTAATGCACTTTACACTAGATTTCGTGAAAGTGCATGTTGAAATGTATAGAAATCCTAAAATAATTTTAGGCTCTGACAGTTCCATGTAAGTGAAACTATTGTGAAATGGAAAGTGAATGTTGAAAATTATGATATTCTTGGAAAAGTGGTCGGGACTTGTATTATTAGTAGTGAAGGTGCTTCATGGAAAAGAAAATGAGAAAGTTAATAGAATATAAAATTTGTTGTAGCGAGAGAATCTGATTGTAAGCTTCAATAGATTCTGTTAAAGAAGCTGGAACAACTATTTTCACTTTGTGAAAATTCTGAGTTGTCTGTCTCCCCTGTCTCTGCTCATATATTTTCGGCGGAAGAAGGTGATAGTCGAAAATTGAGTTTTCGATGGTCATGACTGAGAGAGAGAGAGACCGCAGTAGTCTCAGCTCCATTTCAACATCTGTGTTTGTAATACAAGTGCCATTGTTCATTGTTACTCTGTTTACCCGCATGATGTGGAGTAGAAATATACGGATATAGTTTAAAATAGAGTAGATTTCTACTTATATCTCGAGAGTAGCTAAATAATAGTGTTTGTTAGGGAGTGACGTGTAAGATGGTCCAAGTGATAGTGATAGCTATTTTGAGTTGTAGTAAGTTGACATGAGTTAAGCTGAGCTGACGATGAGAATAAAAAAGTAACTAACACTGTAGAGGACAGAGAGAGAGAGGATATCACCAATCAGACGAGGGAAATGTCAAATTGGACTACAGAGTCAGACTCAAATGGACTAGAGAAAGTAAAGTAGAAAGTGTAGTGAAGTGGAGGAGAGTAAAGTAAAAGCCAATGGAGGAGTGTTAGCCAAATCCTTATGAGTGAGTGAGAGGAAGGAAATGTAAGTAATGCTCTATATACGAAAGAGTAAGACAAGTTGTTCGACTATGCATCCTTATTATCCCTTATACTTACTATGCCCAGATATACATACATAAGAAAACTTGTTCCTAGAATAAGAGACTTAATCCAATAAAGCATTCTCATCTCATCCATCTGCCCAAGTGGGTCACAACCGATATTCATCTTGTTTCGGCAATTTCATTTACGATCCCAGTCTCTTCATCAATAAAACAAGTCATAAAATAAGCAATTAACTTTCTCCCTCTCTCTCTCTTTGTCTCTGATCTGAATGAGTCCATCTAATCTGACTCAAGTCCACTCTCACTATTCAAATAGACATACTATTTTATACTTACAACAGTCAATACGACAGTACATTACAGAATATTTACGAGCGCATACAAAATACAAACTATGTCTATGCACTTACACAAATACTTTAGTAGAGACAACTTTCACTTCTTATACCTTAGATTTTTTAACGTCGATCTCTACTATATTTCCTTTATATAAATACAAATATTTATAGATATCTTCTATAAAGATATATAGATAGCTGTTAGAATTCAGTAGCTACCTCATTCTGTCTAGGATAGTGCAATTGTAAACAAATTCCATGATGAGCCAATCCCCGAGCTAAGATCATAAGGAAAGTTCCAGTGATAAAATGTCAAATAAAATATATTTTGTGAGCTAAGGCACGTTAAGTCAACTCAGCATTTAATGCAGTGTATAATTCCAGAGAGTGAGTCTATGATAGTTTACTGTGCTATAATAATATAAGATATTATTTACTTATATGTGATCACATGACAAAAGCAGTTACTAGTACAAGGATAATAATATGGAGGAGTGAGGAAGTATAGTGATAAAGGCTGTTCTGTTTTTCTGTTCTTTTCAGGATTCAAGGGGCGGCTCAGGCTCAGATCAATTACCTCTTAGACAAGACAAGACAGTAAGGCAAGGAAGCCATTGCCATTGAGAGCGCCAAGGAAGCCAAGCCAAAAAGCAACACTAACGCATTTGAAGAATTTCTTGGCTAAAGGGTTTAAGCTAAGCTATTTTTCTCCAACCCTTTTTTTAGATTCACAAGGGCTCCTACTTGGATTAGGAGGATGTTGGTTCTTTCTCTCTTCCTCCGCTCCTTCACTAGGACACGACACAAGGAATATACTTCTACTACTTTCCTCGCTCGGCTATCCTACATATTCGCCTGTCGTGGTGGCTTAGCCAACATATGGATTTCAAAAGTAAGGAAACTCTGGCGTATAAAGGAGAGAAAGGGAAACTAAAGCCAACTAATAACAACTACAGCAAGACAGAGAAGTTAGCTAACGTGAGGGAAAGAGAAAAGACATTAAAGGTTCTATGTAAGGAGGGGATGTATCTTTCTCTCTCTCTCTCTCTATTTCTCTCTACCTAAGTCCAGCCAGGACTATTCGGCCCTGTGGATCTCTGTGGGCTATGCTATGGCTTTGTAGTTAAGTATTTGAAGAGACAGGGAAAGGCAGAGCAACATACTTACCAGCACAGAATAGTAAATATACCTAGCACAGATACATACCATTATGGTATAGACAGAGAGAGAGGGCGAGAGGGAGGTATAGGAATAATAGCATTCCCTACGGTAAACCAACAAAACAGATCCCAGTCCTGTTAAAATGAGAGAAAAGAGTGAAAGAAGAGATAAGTTATTTTTCCTTTTCCTTTAGTTGGATCAAGATTCTTTTTTCGACCCAAGAGCTCAAGCTGTGCTTTTCTATACTTGTTTATTCTTCGCTGCACTACGTCACTGTGTCCATTCTTATGCTAAGGTATGTCCTCAAACACACTACGTTCCCCTATTCTTCTAATGGCATACATACTTACTTCCTAGAATAATCTTGTAGTATAGAAACGTACGAGGACGTTACTCTCTTCGCATAACATTTATTTGGAAATTATTGAATTTTTTATCCTTTACATCCTACTTTCCTGCACGTGACTAATACTGTACACGAGGAAGGCCAATTTTCCTCGAAATCCCTATTTAGCTACAATATTGCTATTTATACCTTAATTTTTCCTTATTACCCCAATTTACATAATCCCAGTCAGGTTCTTTGAAGGTAGAACAGGACGTAAAGCTTAGAAATAATGGGATCTTTACTTGACTCTTAGTTTCTAGCGGAATGTAAAATTTCGCTTAGCTCCTGGATAACTTTCAAGATCAAAATAAACTCAGAGACTACTACTTATCGTCACTAATGGTTTTTGGAAGCGGGCCTGCTTGAGAACTACATGTATGCGTAAACTTAGCGTGTACAAATATTACAAAGTGCAGGTAAAGTCACCGAGAATAAGTAGCGAAAGAACTTTTTTGAAGTTCATATTGAGACTAAGTAGACGCATTAACCTTTCTGATAAGGAAGTGGATGAAGGGAAAGTGCAGTTAAGACCAAGTAGGCATAATTCTATGCAGATAGCTACGTACTAACTTAAATTGCTACGCAGCTACCTAAAACCTAACATCACGAACTACATGCGTATCGTTAAGACCCTACCAATCTGAAGAGATCCTTCAACTTTTCAAACGACATTTGCGATACTTTCTTTGATGGCCATGTGTTTAGCGTTCTTTCACTGTTGATACATCAAAGTGCACTACTAGTGCACGGGAACTGGATTTTAATCTCAAACTATTCCCTCCTTCTCATTCTCCACAGATCCCATCTGCATAAAAATCTTAAGCAGCTCCCTTTCCAAAAGTTTTTATCCCTTCATATAAACCCAAGCCCAGTTTGACATTTTCTCTCTCCAACCAGATTATTTATTCAAAACACACGTCAAATATTTATCAGAACTAGTCACTACTATTTACCAGGCTAGCTTTGACGTGACCTCAAACCGAACTAAACTCATTCTCCTACGTCACTTCACTTAGGAACCTACTTTATTTGCAATTTGTAACATAACACACTGACAGCAAGTATTTACAACTATTTTTAGAACGTTACTAATATCCTTTGATGAAGCCACTCTAATGCATTTTAAAATGAACTACCTAATTACTTATCATGAAATTGAAGTTCATTAAATCCAACTCATTCATATTCAATTAGCATATAAATATTTAACATTTTGCAAAATTATTTCCATACCTATTTACTTTGAAGTTTAATTCAAATAAAAACCGTGTTTCTGGAGTACGTTTGCAACTTTAAATATGAACGGGCTTTGAGAATATAAATCCTCCCTCTTACATTTCTTACGCTGTTGAGAAAAGACATGGGTTGTTCATACAGAGGGTGCACCATATACTCTACTCCTAACTCCCAGTCAGCCAAACATAATATGCATTCATTTCCATTCATTTAAGTTATACGCTGTATTTCGTATGTACGTACTACGTACGTCATTGCAAAAATTGTAGTGTAAGGTACCAACTTGTTTCTTTGAAAAAGATTAAAATAAATATTATGCATATGAGCGATATGAAGGTACATATTTAAGTTTTCAAGTCGTAGAATGCTCTTCATCCTAGAAACATTTTCAGAATGAGATATTGTGTGTAGATATTATGTCTAAATATATGGCGTAGTTTATTTGGGCCTCATTTTTGTCTTTGGAATAGTTCAAAGCAAATGGAAAAGAGGAGTAAAAAATGTAGAGAAAGGAGGCTTAATCGATAGTGTATAGGTGCTTAACTTCAAAGGATTATGAAAGGTTGTGTTTCAATTTAAAAGTAGATTATAGATAGTGAATTGCTCTGTGAATGAAGTCTTAATCGAGGATGGAGGGGGTATGAAAAATGAATCTGTATCATTATCGACATGAGGAAGCGAGGCCTCGGAAGATAAAATACACACAAAGATAATGTGTGCCTACCTGCATCATTAAATGTGTCTTCAAAGTTAATACGAAGGAATCATAAAGGATATAATGGGAAGTTTGACGATATGGATCGCAGTTGGTTGGGACTGCTTTTTCTCTATTATCCTTTCGTCTGTACGCATGTATAGCTGAGTTGCTCCACTTTCTGTGTCAATAATAATAAAAATGAGCTTTCTATATTCATGACATTAGAATCTCATGCAAATATATTTACACACAGAGCCATTATAGTGACAGCTCCTATATACCATAACATAACTAAGCCTTTGCAAACATAATAACATCACAGACTATCTCCAAGACTATCTATACTCGCCATAACATGTACAGACGACATCACTAAGCTAGTAATATGGAATTTCCCAGCAATTTTCTCCTTTAGCAACGAATCACTGCCACATTACTCTGCCTTCCATACCCGTACATACATTTTTCCCTTCCTCTCTCTGTCTCTATATATATACTCTGTATTCATATTCAAATTGGAGGAAAGAGACAGTTTCAAGCTATCAACGAATAAAGAAGCTCGAGTTAATATTGAATTTGTAGGGAAATGCAACTTTTATTTGATTGAGCAAAAGATTTCTTCGTGCACAAGTCCTCCCTCCAGAAAACATATTTTACACGAGGACTCCTTATGACAGAGAGGCAGACAGATGAGGCAGGACAGAACGAAATCGAGATCCAGATCAAGAGAAATCGAGCAAAGCAAAGCTGACTGAACGAAATCAGAACAAATTGAACGGAGAATAAGATTAGAATGACTGGAAATATCATAACTATAACCGTATATTAATAACACTTTTATATCTGCATGCACACTCTATAGTTTCTGCACTCACTGAACAGGTCACAGTCACATCTCATTCTATTGCTGTTACACAGGCAGAGGCTCACTGTAACCGCATAATAATCAATACGAAATGATTGTAAAAATTAATGCATACTGTAAAAGCATCACATCGCAGTCAGGTATGTGCATTTAAATGTTCGTCTCCATAAACCATCCTCCGCTAATATGTTGAATGAAATTAACAGTTTCCCCGCATAATAAAATGCGCAAAGCGACACCCATTATCATTGTCATCATCGTAATGCAATTTGAAAATAGTGCTTATCACTCCACCCACGCACGCCACGAAACCTAATATTATGTTCGTACTATACTTACAGTTGCAAGCAAGTTACTATCGAACTGTTATGGTGTCATTTGCATAGTCAAATACCAATCCAGCGACTATACCTATTTACATGAACATGGTCTTTCTCTATATATAAAAACGGGAATGTAATATTAGAAAACCAAGTCTAACTGCTATCAACCCGTCAAAAAATGAGAAAATTGTAAACAGCACACTAGTGTCATTATTATAGTCACTGTTAAATGCTTTATGACAAAATTTGGAAACATGAAGTATGAAGTATTTCTCCCCTGAAATTTCAATTTTCATTCGGATAAATGAGTAGCTGCCAGTGAAATCCATCAAAGCGTATACTACCTATATACCTACTTAAGTTTAAATGAGGAAAAAGCAATTAAATTTCACCGAGGCGGAAAAATATCCGGAATTCACACTACTTATTAGCATTTTATTTGAACATCCCTACAGAAAATATCTTACTTTAAAAATTACCCATGCTAAAGATCTTAACATAGTAGCGAAACATCGAAATTTGGAGAAGAGAAAAATAGTAAAAGAAGGGAGGAAGTATTTCTGTAGAAAATTTAGTGTCTGTATAAAAAGAAATGAATTCCAAGTGTGTAATAGACTAACAATGAATACAAAGAAAAAGTCAAGGGAGGAAAAGAAAGCAAGAGAAATGTGGCATATTCCGTATTGTCGACTGGTATTTCTTTATAAAGTGGTTATAAGAGAAATTGTGAGTGAAAGTAGTCGTGGATGGATGTGGATGGAAATTGCTCAACTCTATTTTAAATGAGATGGCATCTCCTGATCTCCTATTCTCATCACTTATTCTCCAACTGTTCACTTCGATTGCCAACTTTATAAGCAGTATCATCATGTCATCACTGTCTCTAAAATGCTATAAAACATAGCCAAATAAATATATAAATATAGCCGTACCTACCATAGCAGATACAGAAGAAGAATGGGGACAAAAGTTTTTTGCGTCGCAGATACAGAAAAAGATAAGTAAAGAAAATGATATACCTAGTAATTTTATGGATCAGCTGGCTCACTGCCTTATTTCTCCTATTATTAGATGGGAATATTCTAACACAATTCCCACTGGTTTTTGAAGGAGTTGAATATAGTCACATTACACATGTAGTACATTTTACACAATAGTTGACTATCAATGTCAAATGTTAATGAATATTTAATAGACAGACATAAAGACGTAATGGTAGGGAATTACTTGACTTCTCACTTGACATTTTACAGTTTCTGTCAATTTACATAAGTATTTTATGAATATTCGTTTTTGTACGCATACGAGTGATAATCTAGTTACACACAAAACTGTGTCGTTGACACAGTTTTATTTTTTACAAGCAATATATAAAAAGCGCCCATTTTTCTCCATGTATAACTGGCGTGCGCACAAACTTACAAATAAAGCATAATTTATTCCATGTACTTCTATTTATACTTTAAATAATTCCCAAACTCATTCTGATATTAGATCATCAAATATTGTGAAAATATTTGCATGGAATGTTAAATATTTGATATAGTGAAAAGTTCATTGCCTTCTTATTCATGCTATGGATAAGTTTGTTTTTCTAGACATGCAAGTAATCAACTTTACACACTTTATGTATGCACGTGTATGCATTGTCGGTATATGAGCCCTGTTCTTGTCATCAAAGTTTCTATTTGAGTTCGACGAAGAATGAAATAGTGTGTATAAGTTAAGTGTGCCATAAAGCTAGGAAGTACAATAGGTATACACATACATACATATAAGTATATGTGGCATAGATGAATACCTAGGATAAAAGGAGAAGATGACAAAACAGGCTGGTCATTCCTAAAGAGACAGATAGGCAGAAAAAAAGGGAAGTTAAACTAGCCATAGATATTTGAAGGGTGGCTAGATGAGTTGGGTATTGTGTGATTGTGTGCTAGTCTCTCTATTAGTATTTTATATGAAAAAATGTTCGTATTCTATAAAAGTGAAGAGGCGGGTGGCGGGTATTCAAAGAGAGGCGCAAGGAGCGCCGTAAATTGTTAACAGAGGAGAAAGGAGGGAGAGTGAGTCGGGCACAACAAAACAAGGTTGCCGGTATAAGAAGTCGAGAGAGAGAGAGAGAGAGAGTACATAGATAGGTTATTCGTTTCAGGGTTGAGTGGAGAGGAAGTATTTGTGTCTGTGTATGTATGTATGTATTTTAGAGGAGAGTTGAGTTAAGTGAAGTCTTGCACATAGAGAAAAAGACGAGGAGCATAAAAAGTCTAATATGCTTCTGTACGGACATGATAGTCAAGTGAACTCTCCTCAATTTCCAGTCGACTCAAGTCAAGAATATTGGAATTGGCCTGCTCTTGGCTTGACTTTCTCTTTGGTCGGGTGAGGGAAAGCTATGGTAGAGGAGAATCATGGTTCGGTTTTACGTTGGCATTGGATTGGCATTGCATAGCATGGCAGGGCATGGCTTGCAATCTCGTAAAAACGGAAGCATCCAAACTCATCGAGAGCTTTAACATAAAGCCATACGGCTGTTTGTCTCTCAACTACTCGCCTCTCTCTCTCTCTCCAAGAATGCATTGCATATAAGATGAAGTGAGCATAGATAGAGGGAATCCTCCGTGTGCATATTCCATTTTTACTAACAATCAACTCATAATATCGCATCTTTCTCCTCCTATATGAAAAAGGCCATAATAATATCACGTGAAAGAAGGAGAAGGAGAAAGACGGGAGAGTGGATTGTGAATGCCAAAGCAAAGAAAGAGCACCTATCCCTTTCTATTATGCTTTCTTTATTGTCGCACTGTAAGTAGGAATAGGAGAGGCATAGAATCCTCACTTAACTTTCCCTTGCCCTAAACTCACGCACCGAATCAACTGCCTTTCCCTATCAGCACTTTCTCTCTCCCACAGAAAATATCTCCACATTTACGGCACACAGAACTAATGCATTTACCTACATGCATACTTACATAGACACAATTCTCATTTACGACGAGAGAATCTTCGCCTTCGCCTCCCTCTTACTACAAACACTCAGTTAAAGGAAGAAAGGGACATAGTACTAACAAACATATGTACGTTTCACGAAGGAAGAGAAGCATCCAAGTCCATAGATACATAAGATTACATTAGTTTAGTGGAAGGAAAGTTAGGGAAGCTAAAGAAATTCTCATCGTCAGCTCACGTCCTTGACAGGAAATGGAAATGTCCTAGTGGCAACTCCATATTTAGTTAGTTGAGGATTATTTAGGAAGCCCTTCAGCCCACTAGCACTTTTAATCCTTAGTTTGAACTCAACTGAACTAAAGTGACTTGGCTAAAAGGAGCCACCCACAGCCACAGCAAAGTTTCTTTCCTTGTATATTTAGTCGACTACTACAGCTCTCTGCTCTAGTATACATAAATACATGTCATGCATTTAGGGATAGATCCATATTGTTCCTCTTTTAGATAATATTGTTCTTTGCCTTAGTTTGCCGCAGTCCATATGAAAAGCGGATAGAGAGAGAGTAGAAAGAGGGAAGGAAAAGGAATAAACACTAGGACCGTCGTAAACCTGCTCTAAATAGAAAAGGGGTTCGTTTTGTTACATCATAATGTATCTCTGTATCTGTACATAAGGAACGATGTACACGGCCAGTAAATAATCCTAAGCCTATTTATTCACTTTCATAATCTGACTATTATTCACGCTTAGACTCTACCTTCCTCTTTCCCTTTCCTCTCTTTTCATATCTCAACAATAATAACTAAGAGCAATCGGCTAGGAAAACCAAAAACGGGGCACATGAGCCAAATATAGGATTTCATTACATTTTAAATTCTGCATGTCCCCCAAAACCCAACTCAACTTTGACCTGTTTTTATTCAGCAGAGAAACTAAACTAAGTAAGTATGTATACATTCCTATGCTAGAGAAGGGAATGCAAGTCGGAATTGGATGAAAACCCACATCCTATATACATTTCAACACTATACACCCCACATTGCTGTATTTATAGGATAGCTAACTCATGGATCTGTGTAATATACAAGAATTATATTATAGGAATAGTATGTATTCAAGGTAGGTAGTTCATGAAGAATGCGATGCACATTGCCTCTGTCGTCTATTCACCATGTTTATGGCCTCGTCTATTCTTCTCTCCGTAAAACTCACAGATCTATTTCTTTCTCCAGGAGTGCAGTCTATTTTATGTATCAACGTCCTATACGCCTTTCCTGTCCTTGTCCAACTTAGATCCAGCATCCAACTTCATGGATTTCATTTTCAACCGGTATTTTAAGTGAACGGACGACCTATGCTACGTTAGCTATCAAAAGTGCATGGATCTACGAAGGAAAGGAGCTATAAACAAGATAACCTTCTTTGCATTACCTAAAAACTTTCTCTATGTATATACAAGTAGAAAAGGGTTATATACATATAGCTACTACAACTATTATCTATCTCATCTGTGCCTAAAATCTTATACAGCACGTATTTATTTATATTTAGAGAACAGAATACAAACTTTCCGGCTCAAATGCATAGAGAATGGATATGCGGATAAGTATTTTATTCTTGACTTGACGTGACACACTATGCAGAAAGCATAATAATAAGACGATAATATCCTTTGCGATCCGAACCCAACGAATTCTTATAAAATTATACAAACGTAACAAATTCCGTAGGAAGGCACAACTATTTACATATAAAAACCTTCGTAGCAGCACAACACACAATTTACTCTAGGCACGAAACACATAATAGAACCACCAGCCAGGCTTTTCTTCAAACTTTACCTATCCAAGTGTCTAAAAATATTTTGCATAGAATACGAATAGCGTGCACTACCTTCCTTCTTTCCCTTGTCATTATTCTTTTCGCTGTTTTGCTGCACTCTGTATGTTTTTTATCAAGTGTGTGTATATCTTGTTACCAGTAAAGAACCTATGAATCTAAGATATATTTTATATAGACACAACATGAAGATATCCATGTTACTTATTGTAAAGTAAATGCACGGTGAAATGAAAAAAAAAAAGACACAAGATAGAGGAGCATGATGTGGATAGATTGAAGCATCGCAAATGTAACGTTACGTACGTGAGAGACTGTCAATGAGTTGAAAATCTCCTGAGAAAAGATGCACAGGATGCCACTGCTTTAATATAATATGTATAATGTGATGATGATGTGATACCAGGAGAGAATTTTTCACCAAAATTCCCTACAAGATGCAATGCAGGAAATTCTAGAGCCCTATTATATGACTGAGCATAGTGTACCTACACAGATATATTTTTATGTAGAAGGAACTCAAGGCTATGGAACTATGACCATCCTTATTAAATTTATATATATGTACAGAATAAATAGTAGAATATTTTTGGCTGGGATGTAGCTAGGATGCAGATACAATGAAGATGAATCAGGGTAAAATTCGATTGGCTTTGTTTAGAATGTGCAGTAGCATCTGGTTGCTGAATCCCAGATAGAATATTAGCCTGGCATCATTTCTTCTCCATTATACATTCGTGTATTTATAATAAATCTACATAAATGCATACAAATGGACAACCCCCAAGACATGTATTTTATATCCGTGGAAAAATATCATCTTTGCACGGTCCATAATGGAAATGCTAAGTAGACCTCTCTCTCTCTCTGTATACATTTCATAATATAGTTACCTATACATTATTACATGTATTATTCTAAGCTTATTACCTTGTTTTCTCCCTCATAAAATGGGACAATACATATTTATGATTATTAGAAAAAGTCGGAAAGGCTTTAGAGAGAAAAGCAAAATAGACATAAAATGCTCAAGGTTAAATTATTTCATGATCTGTTCAAAGTATTCATTAACTCTGACCTGATTCTCACTGCCTCTAATTTATCTCTCACAAAACCTTCATCTAGTTAGCTACGAGGGAAACACGTTTTATTTACTTTTCTGTTTGGGAAATAAAAAAAATAGTGGGAAAGTAGTAGTCAGAGGGCATTTAAATGCAAGTTCTGTTAAAAGGTCTATTGAAATGACAATGCGTGTCATGCGATGGCATTTGGAAGTGGGCAACGAGAAAGATATATCGTTTAAATGCTCTTTCACTTGTCGGGAGCTGACGGAGAAAGTACTTCTATTCGCAGCAGAGGGATAACACGGTTTTTGGATTTGGATGGGAAGTGAGGCGTTGTGTTTCGGGCAGTGTGACTGACTGAGTGTCTTCTCTCCCTCGTTTCTTTATCGTCACTTGGTTTTAGAATCCTCGCAGGAAATTTACGAGGTGATAATAGTGCGTCTGGCATCATATGAGCCTCTCTCTCTCTCTCTCTTCACTAACACTCACTATACGATCCGAGTATCTCAGAGACAAACGGAAGAGAGTCAACTTCTTGAAAAAGAAGCCAAGCCACTGTCCTTCTTCACTTTCCCCATCATCATCTCTAGCTACTCATCTGCAGATCTGACTTCACTCCCACCACTCTCTCTCTCGCTCTCCCTTCAATTCTCTCTCCTACACTCACTGCCTTCCCAAATGCCAAACAGAAGGTAGCCACCATTAATACCTAACTTAATATGAAAAGACAGTCCAAAAGATTCCCTTGGATGAGCAGTAAGGAGATGCTACTATTTAAGTATAAGGATATGTCTGTCTTTATATCCCCTCTCACCCACCACCACCACCAACGATGATGATATAGTCGAGTGTGTCTTGAGCTCAAGTTGTTGGGCTGAACTGTGAGCTGAAGTTGAGACTGAACAGGACGTCTTGTCTGCCTGTCTTCTCTCTTTTTCCTTCCCTCACAGAACAAAAGACAAAGACTTCTGCTATTGCATGCAAAAATTTCCATCTCTTCTCATCTTCTTCTTCGTCTTCCCCAACACAAACATTCCCTCCTTAATATTTGCCTCTTAACAACCTTTCTCCTCCATTACTCTCCTTCACCTTCACTTTTTCTTTTCCTTTCCACTCAACCACTAAACTTAGACAAACTCCTTGAATTTCACAAGAATACTCTTCAATTTCATTTTCTCTCTCTCTCTCTTCTCCCTTTCAACACAATATTTTGTCATTCCTCAAGAAATTCATCGTTGAGAAGAATTCCCATTGCAGATGACATTGGCATGTCATCGACATACTATACTATACCATCCATCAACTCACCATATTTTACTATTTCATTTAGCTAACGAGAAGAATATGGAAATATGAATGCTAACACAGCATTTCTCTTTATTATGCATTACTACTCATGCGGCTATGAATTGTATATTTACCGATTTCTGGATTTTCATCCCATTCCTCATTTAATAATTGAATATACCTAAATATTAATCTTCACATATTACGCTTAGGTCTTCGTTCGGTCGGTTGTGTGCATTAGGCACCAGCCATAAATTAGAACATTTAAATAATTTATAATTTGTTATCGGCCGGCACTAAGACAGATAGAAGATCTGTTAAACATTGACATCTCTTTGTCCCATTTAATGAAGTTGAGGAGAGTGAACCCAGTTCGACCACTGTGCTAAATCCGAGCACATATAATTTAAATCGCTTGTTGCGGTCCAATAGTTTCTGCGGTCATTAAGTCTAAATAGATGTATAGAAAACTTTCATTGTGCATTTAGAAAGTTAGAAGAGAGTCGTTAAAAGGTAAATCTTCTCGAAAGTTGTGACTCTGCCTACTTTTGAAAAGGGAAATCAAAATAAGGGTTTCATTTTTCACTGTAAGAGTAAATCGGGGGATGTGTGTAACTGCTAAAGCGAATCCGTTCTAATCTGATTCCCATAGCATATCCCGTCTCTCTGTTCCGCAGGGAATGATGAGAAAGGGAATGGAGAAGAGGCTAGACGAGGGCAAGTCAGTCAGTCATCTAAGTTATCTGTACATATACAGAGACAGTTACTACTATGTATGTATATGTATAGGGAGATGGTAGGGATGAAATAGAAAAGCAGTCGACTGCTGTTGAGTGGGATCCCATTCAAGAGTGAATAGTAGGAATAGGAGGAGGAGGAGTGAATGAATTCTTCTTCACTCTCAGATTGACTAGAGCTCAAACTCACATCAGCTCACTGAACCGAAGTGTCTTGGCTACTAAACTGCCCTTCATTGAATTCCAGAATGTAGAACTAGGAAAAAAAGTCTACACACACACGGAATTGGAATACACTCTTCAAGTAGCTTATACAGAGGAGCATGCAGGAGGATGAGGATGCAGTGATTCCAGAATTGCTCCCTCACTCATTCCTTCCCTCTCTAAAACTCCGTGAGTTCTTGGAGCCAACTTGCATCAGCATCACATCCACATCATTTTATATCAACTCACACCCGTCTCCTTTAATTCAAAGGAGAGAAGCCAAGTCAATTTAACTTTCCACAAACTCCACGCACAAATACTCCACCATCCTCGCCACACTTGCCTGCCCGAGTTTCTTCAAATACTCATTTAACATGAATTTATAGTATATGTACATTTAACTTCAAGTGTTCATATTCATGACGGATGTCGATCTACGTATATAATTTCGAACATTTATATTTTTGCTATAATTTCATTCAGAGGTCCTCTTACTTTAATGAATATTAAAAAAAAATATCAAATGCATTATTGTATGAAAAGTTTTGATTATTATCAGTACCTAGTCAAATTGATAAATTTAATTTTTACAGCTTAATTACTCAATATTGTAGTCATTATAAGATGATTATGTACTTTTAAGAACATCAATACTGTCAGAAGTTAAACCAATTTATTGGTACACACAAAATATATATCTAACTTGTGACTTATGTACTAAATACAAGTTAGAGCACAGAATGGTATTCACTAAATTTTAAGTTGAAGCTCTTTAAGTGTGCAAATGCTTTAACTGGCAATTAATAAATGTGCATAAGTCACTATATTTATGGATGAGATATGACATACTATGATACAGCCTGTACATAAGCCAGCTCAGGAGCTACTGGCGACGAACCATTTTGAAAAAGGGAATTGAGGTACTCTCTGTGGCGGGCGTGGCTTGAGTAGCATTGATAGTTTATAGAGGGTATTATATCTGTCACGACAGCATGTCCTAATCTAGGTCTAGGTAGAAACGAGAAGGTCCTACTACTTACTACGACACATCTACCTACATTTCTCTCCGTCTGCTTTCACATGAGCTAAAATAACTGAAAGGAATTGAGAAAAGGGAAAAATGTGGTGAATAGATTTAAAATGAAATCGGGAAACTTTTTCATTAATTATTCCCTTCGGCACGAAGCTTTTCTTTGGCTCTCATTCTTTCTCTCTCTCTCGTCTAACTCACTTTCTCCACAGCTCCACGTTTCGTCTTACACTCTAAATCTCTCACTTATCCTCTTTTAGCTTAAGATAACTACATGTCTCTGTCTGCCATGTACGTTTTCTGTCCTCCAGCCCTACACTGCCACAGTCACATTCACAAAATCCTGCAAGATAGAAATACCTAGTACCTTCAATTTAAACGAATCTGTCTTTAGGAAAGAGTATATTAAGCTGAGCATAGAAATCACAACTGCAGCAATTGTCAAGACCCTCGACTCCATTCTAAAATGCAGAATATGAATTACCTCACTCTAAACCTGTCTCCTTCCCTTTCCCTACCAACATACCTAAGTATAAGTACCTACTCAATCTGGCTTCACTTCATTTCAGTTTGATCAAATGATTTTAAACTTAATTTATTGCACACCTCAAATTCAAATACAGATACTGTGCACACTTTAAGACTCGGATTAAAATTAGACGTAGATTTGTGGCTAGCACTAGGTCTACTACATATTACTTTTGTCCTAATTCAAAAGGATCTACTATGCATTTGCCAATTTTCTTTTCCAATTATATTTCAACGAAATATTTGTCCCATTCATGAATTGAAAACGGCAATTATTTCAAAAAAAATGTATCTATAATAACTTTGTAGTAATCAAAATATCTAATTGTATTTTTTAATTTACAGATCTTTTGATGCAGCAAACTGGTGTAAATTTAATAAATAACTTTTCAGTCTCTATATCTTGGATTGTATTCAGTTTTTATGTATGTAGTTGTTATGTATCACCTGACGTATCTATTTGAAAGACTGAAGGAAAAGATTTAGGGGTTTAATTTGAAAGCGATGAAAGAAATGCGGCATGTCTGCAAAATGTCCTATATGGAGGAATTGCAATCTTAAAAAACACTGTAGAGATATAGACGATGCGCATGTTTTTCACGCTTGTCTGTATTGTTTGCTGCCTGATGCTTTGCTAAGCGTCAACCAGGTCAGGATGAAAGTAAACAGAGAAAGTAGAGTGTCGAGATGCGGGACTGAAATTTCGCATTTCATATTGTTGTGCATTATTTATGTCCTGACGGAAAACAGTAAGCACATTCGCATAAATAGCCTGTACCTTCATTTCCATCGGGCATAGGGGAAAAGCGAACATTTTACGAATGCTTCGAGTTTCATTTAATATTGCTGCATCTGACTCCAAGTGACGCTATACAGGTACGTATAAAACAACTCCACTATTTCCTACCTTTCTCTGCGACATTTTATGTCTTTTCATTTTCTCATTTATGTCATTTGATGCAATGCGTTCCCGACAATCTCCACCTTCTTACCTAAGCATAGACAGAGGAAACCAAAATAATAAAATACTCCATTCCATTTGCATCTAATAAATTCTCTCATTAACAGATACCTAACATAATTTCACCGACAAATATTCGCTTACTTTTTCTTTTCGTTTTCGCGCACTTTGTTCTATTTATATTTAGAATTTTCCACTTTTAATTTATATGTTAATTTATTCATTTATATTTAGTACAAAGACAATACAAATAAAATAGAACATATTAATAATTTGCTATCAATAATTTCTAATAGGTGTAATTTCTCAATTTCGGAAACGTAAGAGATTCTTGGATAGATAATAACTTTGTTAATGACGCAACATTGTATTAAACATTACTGTCTGATTTAATTGCTGGTCTCCATCAATTAAAAATTCTAAATTTTTATAGTGTGGGAGAATAAAAACTGGCATTATAGACCTGGCTTATAAGAAACGGAAATAAAGGGATTTTTTATACAACATTAGCTTGCACTCTTTCGAATTTACAATTACCTAATATAGTAGGCACGTAAAGTAGAAGTGTGAGAAAGTTTTGGTAATGGGAAATGTATATGAGGCTGGGCGAGAAAGTTGTATGCGAGTCTTTGACACACACTTGTGACGTTTATAGGTACTAATACATTTTTTGTCTAGTAGGTAGTGGTAGTCAGGTTATATCTATCTAATATGTAGATGTACCTAAGTAAGCAAAGTGTGAATGTAGAGCAAGAAGTGTGTTAAGAACACTTGCGTTGGAAGGGTTCGTGTTGAATGATAAAAAGTCGGGCGTGCTGGCTAAATATGCGAATGCGAGGCGATAGAAAAAATATAGAGTCGTCAACTGACGTTATGTGTTTTATTTTATTTTACGAACGTTGTTTCCCTGTCTGGCATTTCAGCTCTTCTGCTCTGTGACGATGAATGCGAATGAGACAGAGAGTAGAAAGAGATGGGAGAGAGATAGACGAAATGAATGAATGTATTGACTGGAAAGAGTTTCACAGTTAAAATGTGTAAATACACTCAACTTGAGATTCTCGAGTTTTTCTTCAAATTTAATGCCTAACTTTGATATAAGATAGAGAGAGAGAGAGATAGAGAAAGCGAGAGAAAGTAGGATGGGAGTGAAAGGATGCATACTTAACAATAAGTCCATAAGGGTTCTGATATTTATGCAGCTTTGAAGAAAGGGCTTCTTCTTCTTATTACCAATCTGCTATCTGTATGCTAGATCATCCCTAGAGCAATAAGAGAACACACACACAGGCCTTGTGTGTAAAAAGTATCTAAAAGAAAAATCATCAGTTCGACTTTTAGGTAACCTCACACAGATATTGTGAGAGTGTAGGCAGTTGAGTTAGTTTGTGAAGACATATGTAGGTACATTAGTAAGATATTTGCTTAGGTAAGTCTATTGTGCTCCTGTTGGTAGTTTTATGGAGGGAAAATGCGGAGGAAGCCAGGTCAGAAAAGTTTTCAACGTCTCCCTTACGTTAACTAGCATAAAAAACATACGTAGATATGTGAGATATCAATTGAATTGGAGCCTTTCTTTAAGTCAAAGTCAATTTATTCTTTTATTTCTGACTGGATACAAGAGTCTGGGGCATCGACAACAGAATAGGCCCCTGCTCCGTAAAAGAGTCTCATCTCATGAACCTTTTGAATGCACAGAGAAAATTCTCCTTTCCCCCTGCTACTTACTTTTACTTACATTATTTTCTTTTTCTCTTCTCCGTCCGCTTTGTCTATCTCCCTGCCTGCTGCCTCAAGTGAAAACTAAGGAAAACATTCAACAGTTTTTAGTTGCGTCTCCTTAAAACTTTTTTCTCTCCCGTTCCCACTTCCATTCGTTTCAAATGCCTCTCCCTCCCTCTTCTTTTCTTTCTTTTCATCTGAATTCACGTTTTTGTCTACAGAGTATTGCTAAAGTAAATCTAAAGAATGGCCCTACAGAAAACTAAACTAGTGCACATTCATATAGTAGGACGGAGATGATGGCACAACCCTGCCTGCGCTTATTTCAACTCCTCTTCCTTGCACTTAGTTTACTTTATTTCCCTTACACTACTTACTTAACTGGGAATTCTATCTCGCCCTCTATTTGCGCTACATTTATTCCACATCTTTCACCATTATATTACTTTCTCCCTCTCTTTCTCTTCACGCACACACTAATTCCTCTCTTTCTATTCACCTAAATAACTCGCCTAGATCCGATACAAGATAGACTACTATTACTGAAAATTTCTCTTTTATCCAAGCATCTTTTTAATTCTTGATGAATAAGATCAAAATGTAGGACACACTCATTTCTACCCGAAAAATTCTATTCCACAATTTTCAAAAATGATAACTTTTCTTTCACATCTTTTCAATCCTTAATCCTCAAGTGAAAACATACATTTTCGTAGTAAAGGTTTTTGTAGTGTATAAGATTAAAGAAATCCCCAATTTAAGTAGAAGTGAAATAAAAAAATACTTCCCCTTTAGATTGTTTAGCTTTATTTTCTATATCTTCCCGAATAATACACAATTTTAAGTAGGTCTTATTTATTACACAGATAAATGTAGTTTGACATTAGAGAAGAATGGAAGTTGGGACTTGTCTATTCTCGCACACTGCTTTCTTTTCTTCAATTGTCAAGTCTGTATGTTGACACAAGGGGAATTCTAAAGCATTTCATTACTTCCTTTTCTACTTTTTTACAGCCGTGAACACATTTAGATATAAAAAGGATGTGAAGGCACAGGTACGTTTCCTTTGTCCTTTTGTTTACTCTAGCAGCTATGTCGTTATCCCAAGAAGCAGAAATATAATAACTGTGCATCTATAAAACGATTGTTTCTTTAGATCATCACACACATACATAACATACACACAACTCAATTGCACCACTACTCCCTATCATCTGATCACTGATGTGTATATCTATTTAGAAACCTTCCAAACATGTACATGCGACTATTTTACTTAGAAAAACTCTCAGTTTGTCTCTTCGCTCTACTTTCTCTTTCCTTTCGCTGCATGCATTGAAATTGCTCCTGTGCTCAACGAATATTTTCCTTTCATCTTAAGCCGACAAGACCACAGGACAATGCTTGAACAAAAGAACTAGTGCATATCCGATCTTTTTGAAATATGTTTTTATCCGCAAAAACCTATTTTATGTACTAACAAGACTACTAACACATAATATACCTACAGAGACTGACGACACCTAAACAAAACCACACTGCACTGCTTTCATCTTATTGTGTACATACCTACCTACTACTCCAAGCTTACCTTATGCTTTCAAGGAAAGTAATACGAACATAATCTTCCTTAACTTTATAGGTTACTTTATTTCTACCACCCGGGAAGACAGGAAACATTGCACCCACACATTGTATTCCAACTTTGCCTTTGATTTCGTAAACCCCCTCCTCCACGCGTCGTAAACAATGAAAGCCAGATTATTAGGTAGCTCCTGGAAGCTAGCACCTGGTTAGTAGCTACGGTAGGGACGTATATTAATTGTAGTGCGGAACAGTGTACATAGGACATAGGTACACTTGATTATTAACACTGCTAACACAATTTTTAATCTTGACGAATAATCTTCGTCTCTTCTTAATGTTCGAATCCGAAATTTATATTTATTGAATATATAATAATTACAGCTGCGCCTTGAACACATATATGATGATTTTTATTTTTTTCTCTTTGCATTACTTTGAAAAAATATAATACCTATGGACTACTGTATTACCATAAGTTTCTTTTGAGAAGTTATTGGGAACAACCGATAGATTGTCTATTAAACAATGTTAGCAACACAACTCCATAGCTCACCAACCAACCTGTCTATTCTGTGTGGCCCCGAAGATGAGCTGTTTTTCAGGATTGCCGATGATCATTGTTTAAAGGACAATAGGAATGGTGTAACTGAAATCATACTAATAAAATACAATAGAGCAGCTCTTTCCCATAACTTCTTAAGACACAATTTTGACAAATGTCCATACAACTGACAATGTTTAGACCACTTGAAAGATGAAGTGCTAATTAATTGAAGATAATCCAATCTCATTAAACATAATGTTGACTGTGATAATTTCGACAATCAAGATTGATATTTGCAACCTTATTGAAAATCACCAATGTAAGTAAATGTTCAATGTATTGCACGTATAAATCAACATAATATTGTTGAATGCTTTTGAGTTTCAGCTTAGCGAATAGACAAATCTCGAAAAGTATCTATAAAATACCTTGCTAAGGGACTCCTAGTATAAGTATATCTTCTGGAACATTGATCGTCTGTGAAGTGATAGCTGAAATGTTTTTGAGGGGAAAGATTGGAAACGTTAAAATCTGTGAATGATTGAGTGTGAGAGGAGAGGAGGGCTGTAATGATGCCATTAATGAACCGAGAGTATCTATGTGCAGATCTATTAGAGAAAGTTGTGATATATAGTCCTTTGAAGAGAACAATTCCTCCCGAACAAAACAGATAGTGTTGTAGAANATTAATGAACCGAGAGTATCTATGTGCAGATCTATTAGAGAAAGTTGTGATATATAGTCCTTTGAAGAGAACAATTCCTCCCGAACAAAACAGATAGTGTTGTAGAAAGATAAGCCAGTTAGGCATTAGTAGCCCCTAAAATTGTGAATGCACTGACGGCGTAAAAGGTAGGTAGCTAGCTGTTGTACTCTGAAAACGCTGTAAATCTAGGTGGGTAGTCTGTTAATTCTGGCAGCTATAAATAAATGAGGCTTATATGTAAACAGAGTAGCAGTAACGTCTTAATGCATCGTTCAAGAAGATAGGGCAGCCCCTTCTTCCCCGTTTCTTCTTCTCTAACATCCTATATAGAGAAAGTAATAAAATACAGGAGACTAAACAAGAAGGCAGTAATAATAATAAATGAAAAGTAATGGGAATGCATTTATATTAGCAAGATATATAGCGGGGCACGTTGACTACCTAAGTTGAGTACACAACAGGAGATAATAACCATAAATACATGTATGCCTTGCCTAGCAGTTAGGAATATATTATTCTATGCATCTAATCTGTACCTATGCAAATCTAATGGTAGTTCTTATAATATTTACATATCAAGATTTTAGATTTATACCTGCCGAGTACACTACAACTTACATGCTACATATTATAATACCCGGAATATCTTAACTACATAATATGATTTAAAATATCTGTATAAACAATAATGTGCAATGAACTTAATATTGCATTAAATAAATATAATATACGGCGTTTATGAGCATAAGAAAATGTGAATAGATGAAATTTTAGAATTTACCGTCATTAGCGATGGCAGCCATGAGAAGGAGATTCATTGTGGCGATGACGGCACAAAGTGTCGTAACCCGGGACAGGAATTTACTCATGATGCTGGTGACCAAAATGTGAATGATTTATTCCAGTTAGGGGAGGAGACGAGGATTGAGACGAGCCACAAGCAAAGTTAAGATCAGTTTCATTTATTCAGGCCTTTAGGAGGGATGTATCGGTCTGTCAAATCAATAGGACAAGGGTATGCGAACAATTCGGTGTTTAGTGTGAGGGAGTCTGAGTTTCTCCGTTGTGCCCGTGTCACCAACGTATTTAGTAACGTCACAAATGTTTAATGGCGTGCAATAATGGTGCGAGATTTGAAGGTAAGACGTAGAATCGGGTAAATTGGAGCAGTAGTTTAGTGTTTAGCAGTTTGGTAGTGAATTCCTTGTTGGCGTGAAAGGAGAAGAAGTGAAGTTGAGGAGGAAGAAATGAAAGGAAATGAAACCACAATAGTATGCTGAGAACAATGGGCTGAATTTTGCACACAGTCAAATCACGTCAAATGAAAGAGAGGATGATGATGGGGCTAGCGAGCTAGAGTCAGAGTTCACTTGGGTTTAGCTTAACGGAGCAAACTAATAGTTAGCGATATAAGTTATCAACTGGCTGTTAGAGCCCGTGTAGACACTGTGGCGAGACATTGAACCTTAAAATGCGTAGCAGGAGTAAAATGTCCTTTCCTCCGAACTACGCTAATATAACTGGCTGTCATTTCAATCTAGTCTGTCTGTTTCAGGAGAAAGTCCTAAGTTTAGTATATTGTCTTCTCTTCTGGTGTGGCTCCTTCCTTCAAGGAATCTGATGATGATGATTTGATGTGCTGTGAGCTACGTTACGAATTGTTCGTCTCCTTTCAAATCGACTTTTCTTAACTGTGTCTCTATAGAGCAGACTCTGTATTTTGGTCACCAGAGACAGATTAGTTCTCCGTTCAAAATGATAGAGACAAGACAGGACAAGACAACTGGTAACTAGACAGTGCACTGAATCCGTGCGTTAAGTCCTTATTCTACGATGTAGTTACGCACCGTAGTCTTCTTCTTTTCTCCTCGCCTATTCTTCTGTATTGAGAAAGGAAGATCGGAGGAAGAATCCAATTCCACAAGTAGAGACGAGATGCAAGACGACACACAGTTATTCCAGTCCTTTCCCCTTTCTTTCCTTTTCATATGCGTTTCTCGTTTCCGTATAAAGTGTCTGTCTCTATTGTATAGCTAGGGAGAATTGGGGCGAATTGCACTGTGAAAGATGCAGGGAAAGTTATAACGTCTTGTATGTTTGTGGTGCGTGTAGTCGAAAGATGCTATTGGTGCATGTGATGCAATTTTCCCATTGGTTTTCTCTGCACTACTTTCTGTGTCAAGTCAATTTGAGAAAGAAATGTGAGAGAAAGAGAGTCGGATCCATATCCTAAGAAATTTGGCAGTTTTTCTGACGTGAAGGTAGGAAAGTCTAATGGTAATCTCTACACGAAACTAATAATAAATACAACACAGAGCACAAAATTCACTTTCTACGACTTTTCTTCCTGTCACTTGAGTATGTTGAGGAGGAGTTTGAGAAAATCCTTAATATTTCTTCACAAGGTTTTCTCTCGACGTTGCTACAAGAGGGAAGTTGTGAGAGAGATTCGTTGCAAGTGTTTATTTTAAGGGAGGCTGGAGCTGCGGCGGAAAAGTCCCTGAAAAAATATGTAAGCAAATAAAGTAAGTATCATTGAGAGTGAAGATGAAACATTTTAGCAGATCTGTGCATTTGATTTTTCAGTATAAGTTAAACAGGAGTAAGTACTTGGGTAGTGAAGGATAGAAAGTCGATTTGTTCTTTGGAAAATAGCTTAGATTGGATTGGATGGCTAAAGTGAAAGCAAACTTTCTTCTGTTTACTTTCTTTCGCGTTAGCTAATACGTAGAGGAGTGTACATTGCAGTCTTACCTTGTTATGGCAGTACTAGAAAAAGGGTTAAATTAAGGTCGAATGTACTTATACAGAGCTAACCGTTGTCGAAGTATGTAGGACTCCACTAGGTTTGCTTGCACAGCCCCTACAAGTAAGGAGTGAGTTGAAGAAAAGGAGTTGTTAGGGAAAGTAAGTAAAAGTTGCAGATAGAGATACGTACACAGGGACATAGGTTTGTACTTGGCTGCAGGAGTAAGAGAGTCGAGTGCGATTATTTACGAGTACTGTAAGTGATTGAAGAGTGAGTGGTGAAAGGGAGAGAAAGCTTTTCTATCTCCTATTCTCGCTAACTATTTTACTGTGGAATCGAATCTACAGTGAGACATCACATTGATCCAATGGGTTTCCTTTGGCTTGGGTAAATAAGCAATGGACAGCTACGAAGGAAATCAGTGCATGCTATCCGAATACTCAATGATCCTCCGAGAGTTCAGTTCACCTCAGTCTTGTTTATGTGAGTGTTGGCAGAAGAAAGTCAGGTCAAGCCAAGTCAATTCAACTAAAAGTTTGTTTTATATTTTCTACAGAGAAAACTCTATAAAAATAAGAGATTCTCCGCTTTCTTATAAAGATTCTCCCTTGCTTTTCTCTTTGATTCAGATGAGACAAGTTCGTGGTTAGGTTCTTTTACGATGTGATGCCATACGATACGATACGTGCATTCGCCTTTCAATTTTACCTCCACGCAATTCAATCTGCTTCCATCCACTCATTTTATACGTCCTACTAGCCCAGTCCTCCTCCGCTTTCTCTCTCTCTCTGTTTTCTCTTATTTATCTATAATACCCCCACTGTCTCCACTACTAAATATACGAGGGAGAAAATTATTTTCACTAAAAGTAAATGCATGTACAGATGTAGACGTAGCTCTAGTGTAAATCTAATGTAGACGCCTCAGATTCAGCATCTACTTATTTAAAAGTATACGCCCGAGAAATATCTTCTGCCTTCTGCCTGTTCCCCCAATTTTTCTTTGTGGAGATTGATGTTGAAGTAGTCGCTTTGAACTTTCTCCTCCAGTCTGCATATGACGATGTACTTTTCTCTAGCGCTATATACAACTGGAAAAATGCTAAATCTACCTGAAAGGTTCAATTTATGCGCTACTGACGTGAGTCAAAATAAGATTTCTGCACAATGTGATCTAAGTCAAAGTCAAATATGTAATAGGTAATGGAGTAACACTACCTTTATAGGCCGTAATGTACCTCAGAGCTCTGGAAAAATCTCTATTTCTCATTTTCAGAGACGCCTACATATCATTCTCTCCACTCAACTCTCCCATATGCTCATACTTTCCCATCTTTTCCATTTGTTTTCGCCCTCTCCCTCAATTTTTTTTGTAAACATGTGAAAAACACAAAGAAAACTTTTCTTTGGGGAAATTTTCACCGCACTAGCGTATACTAGGCTAATGTCTTTGATTAAATATTCTGTTTATATATCCTAGAGATTCAAAAACTTTTCTCTATCCGTTATCCGTCTCTAAATATTGTATGGAAAACTGTCTGCGCCATAACTTTCCTCTACAAAAAGCAGGTATAGGTACTTGTAGCCTAGTTGTAACTGGGTTATTCGGTTGAATGAAGGATATTTATTTTATCGTTAGTGTGCCAAAATGAAAAACTTTCAACACGTTCAACTTTACAAATATCTTCACACTTATACAATTAGAAATTATTAGATTTCAATAATAAACTTGCCTTTCTTGTCCTCTTCGGAATGTATTGGTATTTTCGAACGAGGATAGTCTCTTGAAACTATTTATAAAGTAAATGTATTTGAAAAACACTTTATTTTCAATGAGTATATAGACACACGACATACACTAGGACAACAAGTTTACATTTCCTGTGTAGTGCACTCTCAACTTGCAATTATACACGAGTGGGAGTAGGAGAGAAGTTGTGAAGTTCCAGTTCAATTTAAAATACGTAATGTTCTGTGAGACAAAACGAACTTTGCATTTGTTTCAACTTTCCTCCATGGAATAATCGAGCAAAGTTGACAACTGTGTGTAGTAGTAGTAACTAGTGTGTAGCACTTGTGTGTACGTACACACAGAGACAGAAAGAGAGAGACAGAGGGAGCGTGCACGAAACAGAAACACCTAGTAAACTGACAATCACGAGCAAAAGTTCTTTTAGCACAATTTGAGGAGTAGGAAAAGAGCCGACTCAAGTTCAAGTAGTTTTCAATGTGTTTTACAAGGAGGCTTATATAGGAATTTGTATCTGTCTGTTTTGTTTGTCTACTAGCTCCTCTCTGGTCAGGTAGAGACTAGACACTAGCACGAAATAAATAATCGTAATAGCGTTCCGGCGAAAGTTCCTGTAGTGCAAGTGAGAAAAGACAAAACAAAGGTCCTTGTCCATTTAAGCTTGGGAAAAATTCCGACAGAAATAGGTCGGTCCTTTCGTGTTTCACTTTCAGCAGCAGGAGTTGAGCACTAATGTTAAGGATGTGAAAATGGAGCACTGCAATCTATATATCATTAGATATCACTAGAACTAAAAAATCCTGTCGAATGAATTATATGAAGTGAATCTGGGGAATTTTCCCTATATAGTTCCTGAAAGAGAGAGAGAGAGTTTGTCCTGCAACTGCAAGTATGGAGAAAATATTAAGCTGAGTTTTCCTTTCGTCTCCTCTCGTCGGCTGACAGACAGAGAGACTATGAGAAAAGAAGAGATGAGAGAGCAGCTAGCGGAAGTAATAATATGATACAGAAGAGTATTATGTGTATGTAGCCTTGTTGTATTAGACAGTAATCTGCTTAAAATCGCCTCAGTGCACACAAAAGTAATATCGCAGTGAAGAGAGAGAGAGAGAGAAGAGAGACTTAGGTTAGGTCACAGTCAAGCCCTCTCCACACAGCCCCAACAGAAAAAAAAAGAGAGATCTGATCTGATGAGCGTTTTTTGTGGAAGTATTTTATTTTATAATGATATTCTCCGATTACCTTAAATCAACTCTTGGATGATGACAAAGAGGCACACACACCAAACACGCAAATACAATAGAGAAAGTATTAGTTGAGAGTGACAGTACAAATCTCTTCTCAAGTATATCCGCACATCCTTTTCCTACACAACTATAGAATCTCGACTCTGATCAACTCCGACACAGTCTGTTAGAAATGTGGATATTTATTTGAGACGTTAACGGCCAACTGTGTATGGTCAATTTGAGCCAGTCCCAAGAGGCCCAGCAATAGCAAGTGAAGACTTGTCTGTTAACTTACATCCGATCACAACCTAATCTAAGGTAACTAACTATCCACAGTATCGACGACTAAATAGCAGTCCCTACCTATTTACGAAAGGAGCGGACCAATCCTCCTTGGCAAGATAAATTCCAAGAGGAAATTATAGCAATAACTCGTAGCTCTTATTCCTTTCTTTCTTTCTTTATAGGGTGAGTGAGTGAAAGAGTGGATTCCGACCGTGTGCTCTGTCCTTCGTGCGTGAGAGTTCTGACTACACTGAACCAACTCGCTTTCTCCTGTACACTCTCTAAAATTCTCTGTCCTTTTCACTAGTACAGACAGTACAGGATTTCCCTAGCTTTTATACATACTCCTCTCTTTCTGTGTGTGTGTCTCTCTCTCTTGCTATAGCAGGCAAAAGAGACGGAATGCTTTCTCCCCATCTGGACGGTTGAGCGCTGACGCCTTAGCATCCCCGTCTCATCTCATCCAAACCAAATACACACCAGACCTAACTACAGAGCACAAGCCAATCCTTAGACTTCGCCTCCACTTCCCTTTTGCAATAGACAGAGAGACCCTTATACATCTACCACTCTCTCTCTCTCTTCACTACACACACACTCTAGACATTAGAGTGCTAACCATTCCTACACTCATCTCTCTCCCTCTCTACTTATATATTTCTACTGGAGCATTAACAGACCTTATATATTCCACTATGTCCAACATACTATCCTATTCTATCGACAATGTATACTTTCCTTGTTCTGTCTCAAGTGAAAACTAAGAGCTGAACAAACTACTATGTAGCTTCTAGCTACATCTTATACACATACACTTTACACGCTCCCTAATTCTAACCTAAGTAAAAGTCAAATTCACTTTTCTTATTAATACCTACCTATTATTGTGTTTGGATGTAGCCATTAGCTATATCATGAGAAAACTTTAACATTAACCTCCATTGTTTTCCTTTTCACTACCTACCTTACCTTTCTTTCCATCTCCAGTCACTTCTCTTATTTTATTCTTTAGATTTACAATTATAGCAATGTCAGATATTTAAGCTTGACTTGTCAACTGAAACTCTGAAACTATTTTTATAGATCTGGGGTGTTTTGGGTAAATTAATTTATGGTCTGTGCAGCCAAAATTCATAAACCAAAAAAACTCAGGATTAAAAGTCTAAAAGTTAAGATGATAGAAATAAAGAAATAGTTGATAGCACTAGTTCATTGATGGAGGTAATGAAGCTTATTATAAGCAAGGTATACTTTTTTCCCATTCACAACGCAGTAAAATGTTGAGCTAAAAGCTCCCCTTTGGGACATTTAACAGATACTCAAAATCCGCTCATGGGACAAATTAATTATCAGCAGGAAATTTTTTGGTCGTTATGTTGCCCTTTTTATTTTGTACAGTAACTTTTTACTTCGCTCCAGCAAGTTTGCAAATATCTACCTAGTCGTATTTCTTTCTTTTGGCTATTGTAAATTATTTTTCAACAAGTTACATCTACAGCAGTGTGCTTTAGGTGTAACTATTGTGTCCTGTGCAAGGAAATTAAGAGGTTAGGTAATTGGATGGCATAATTAACACCTAACGGCTTAAGTGTGTCTTAATTACTAGATTTTACACGAAGTACATTACAAAAAGTATAGATACCAGCTATTTTCTGCATCTTTAATACTGCCTGACTAATTGTACGTTTCTAACATGTAATTAAATCAGTCAAGTAAAGAAAAGGATTTTCTTTGCATGAGAGAAGTTAGTTTTGCGATAGAAGGATGGCTAGAGAGGGGAGAGAATGACTTTCTGATATTATACTCATTATAAATAACCTTCAGCTTGCTCATAATCCCGATGATTAGCAGCTGAGTTAAAGTATTCGCTATTTATATCTTCCTGAGTTCAATTACCTTATCAAACAGACGTCATCACTGATTTTAAATTCAAAAGTTGTACATGAGGAATCAAAATTTTCGTTTCTATCAACGCCTATATCATTGCATAGATTGAGAGAGGGCCGACGGCCGAGGGTCGTGACATTTGCAGTACCTATTGTTTTTTTTTCAAGTGAAAATGGAACATTTATATTGCAAATTATTCATGTGCAGTACAGATTGTAATTTATTTTTTATGGGTTAATGATATTTATGCGAGGGACGATTGGATTTCAAAGACGAAGTCAAGTTATCGTTAGCCCAACTATTCAGTGGAGTGCAGTGGGTAGTTGCTCCGATTTCATGGCAAATGCTTTCACGGACAAATGTATTTGCCACGACTCAGTTAGTACGATCCTGCAAGAAATCAAGCATAAGATTACAAAAAGTTACCTACCTGAGACTGAGCTACTTCTCTTCAGTTTTGCCTATATTTATGCCTGTATCACTTAGTTCGAGCATAGTATGTAGGTATTTCATATAATAGCTTACATAATTACATATTAGAATTAAGTAGTAGAGCCTTGGTGTAGTATAGTGATCGACAAAGTACGTTTTTCAGATTTGTCTCACTTCACTTATATGTTCAGTCAAATATCCAGTAGTCGAAGATCGTTAGCTGGGACGAAATAAATATTTCGTTTGAATATGCTCAAATGATCAAAGGAGGAAATGAAATGGAACTTTTTGAAAATCTAGACGGAGTATCCATTGAAGTCGGTTTCGTCTCGAACAAAATTGCGTTTGTAATGTAGGCATGCATTAAGTGTTTCTTTACCTTACGACTTCGTCATTCGTGGGAGTACACGCTACACGCCAACCAACCTGCTATTATACTACTCAATGTACTTCAAAGCTATACGCCCACATTTTTCAAATTTTCTTACGCTTTGACTTGATACTTTCTATAGCATCGTTTCTGAAGTGGCACTTAATTCAGCTGAATATTTTTAATACCAATATTAACTTCATATACCACCGAATGGCTCGTGTGTGTGTAGACCACGCAAATTAAATGAAATAAGTAGGTAAGGGTGATACTCAAATGTGAATGATGGTAGTAATTAACAATAAGTGCATTTCACCGTTTCTTCCCTTCAACTTTTTATTTTATTGCAGACAAACTGATCACTTAACAATCGTCAGCCGAAGCCGTGTAAATACTCATCATCGTGTTATAGGAAGAATCAAAGTAATTTTTAATGATAACTAAAATAACATTGAATTGAACATACTGAACAACCCGAGTTCATGGTACATGATCCAAAGGTGCCTAATATGTAGATCTTCTATCACCAAACTTAAACACAAACACTCTCATTAGTTCAATGAACTTTCATTGCGACACCTCATCTAGGAATCCATTTATTTAAGAAGCCTTAATTAGTTCCATTGAGACTATTAATACCTCAGATGTCATATACATCAACAATAAAGCGAGCCACCTACACCCTTCTACATACCTTGGGAATTCTTACAGAAATTCGTTGCATTGCTTTAAAACTTTCATAGGTTGGAAAGGCGAAAACTTTCTTTCTTTAGTACGTCCTAATGTATGAAATCTTGCAAGTACGGGAAATTAAAAATAATTTGTCATGTGTTATTCACTTAATTTATATCTATCCATGTATTAACTTGTTCTCCGGAGGAGGAAATGATTTAGTAAGGAGAAACATGTCACAAGTTAATAAACAATTCTCCAAATGTGGACAAAAATGGTGGGATGGAGGACCTATCTGGACCAGGCTAAAAAAGCAAGCGGTGGCTACTGGTCTTGCAGCTAAGGGAGAGTGGGAGATTAGACTATTTCTGCGAATGGGCTCTGTGAGAGAGACAGCATCTGACCTTCCGTGGATTAACTAGCAACTATTCAATGTTAAGAGGAGTTAGCAATAGGCCCGGAACTTGGTGGCCTGTGGCCAGAGCCTTTACTTTACTATAGACGAACCTCTTATAATACACACATATAGCACTTACATGTTTACTTTATTATTAGCAGTGTGACATTGCAAATACGAGTAGAACAAGTGGGCTCTAGGATGGGCTTCGTGGAATTGCCAATTCTAATTCATTCTAGACATAACGCATACTAGATGCTTATATAAGTTGCAGCCCACGCCAAGTTTTGTGGTAATTCTGATTTCCAACACTCAGCTCAATGATATGTGGGTGTCTTCAAACGAAGTATCTACTCCGTAGTATCCTGTCTATTAACATACTTAGTATAATTAGCAGTAGTAGTAGATAAGGACTGCCATTTAAGCGCATTTTCTGTATATACAGATACGACCTATTTAATGTCTACATTCGTAATTCATCAGAATTACGAAAAGCTTCAGGAAATGAGTTGTCGACGAATTTTTTGATTACTTATTCATAGGTGTATTAGCACTTGGATGACTTTATTCCATATCACCACACAATTATAAAAGCATATTATATCATTGACTTTATTGTGTAACATAGTATGTTTTAGACACCTATCACCCACGCGGGTGATAGGGATTGATAACTAATTATTATGTTGTAAATAGATGTCTATTTTTACGTATTTATTTAGGATATTTCAAGAGACTGTCTAAATATCAAAAGTAAAGAAACAGAGCAAATAGTTACAAAAATACTCTTTTTGGCAGTAGGTATGTACATGAAAAGCATTTTGCGAGACTATTATTGTTTGGCTTGAAATATATTAGAATGAATGATACAAATTGTTAAGGGCTGTAATCAAGAATCAGAAAAGGGTTGTTTGATTAGATTGTGAATTAGATCAAGAATAAATGAATGCGGTGTTATGGAGAATTAATGTAT
>JABASI010000682.1:9269-33935 GCA_019776505.1 Tomocerus nigrus
CTACTATAACATAACTAGCTCTTAACCGTATAAGTGTGGGTGTCTGTAGCTTACTTCCCTGCATTCACGCTATTGTTGCGATAGGTAAAGCACGTTGTCGTCAAAGAATTACTTCAAATAACAATTACGTACAGTTATAATAAATACTACGCATTTACTAATTGAAAACTTTGTTTTCCATAAGATTTGTTAAGAGTTCAGCATTAATAAATACAAGAACAATTAAAATGACGGAAAAGGAAAAGGCAGTAAAGTGTCTTCGAACTTTAAGGAATCTCTTAACAGGTTTAAACAACTAACTATAACTACTATATACAACTCATTATTATAAGTAGCATTGAATTGTTCTAATTTTGCATAACTTGGTTTAAGAAAGATGATATTATTATACTGGCTGTAATTTTTAAAGTATTTATCCCGAGTTTATCATCAATAAAATTGTTTGTAGATGACGAAGATCTAAAAATACCAATACACGATGAAAAGTTTCTGATTCGTTTCGTGCGTGGAAAAAAATACGACGCTGAACTAGCACATGAAACGGTATTCCAAATTTAATCAAATTCTTGGAAGTAATTTGCGAATTAAGGGCTTTACTATAAATGGATATAGGTACGGAAATATTATACATTAAGGAAGAAAACTCCCAAGATATTTAGAATAGCGTATCCCTCTAATGAACCAGTAAAGGAACTTCTGGAAAAAAATGCTGTCATGAAGCTGAAATCCAACGATTTACAAGGCCGAGCTATCGTTGCATTTAATATTCGTAAGCTAAATATTTTATTTGAATGTATCCGTTTTTAAATTTAATGATTTTCTAGCCAGAGCCTCAAATCTTAAGGTATGGTCCTGTTTACAGGAAGTTATAATAATATTCATTTAATTCAATTTTTGCATTCAGAAAAATGGGACCCCGAAAAGTACACGTTAGATCAGATAACAGCAGCATTCGTTGTGGTACTGGAGGAATTGCTCCTGTTTTCAGTAGACGTGCAAATAAATGGACTTGTATTGATTGTTAATTATGACACCCTCACCATGTCGCATGTAAAATATTTTGCTCCTGGAAAAGTAAAATCTATTTTACAGATCGTCCAGGTAAATTCACAAAAATCAATCATCTCGAAATTATAAACTAAACCTACATTTTTATCTAATCAACCAAAATTGAAATGCATAAATTTATTGTTTATTTATTGTAGGGGAGTTTTCCGTTACGAATGAAGCAATTGCATATTATCAAAGAACCATCGCTCTTTGAAATGGTATATTCCATTTGCAAGCCATTTATGACTGCCAAGCTAAAAGAACGGGTACCTAATGCCTTTTATAATTCTTATATTAAATTGTTGTTAAACTGTTAAACTTGCAACAAATGACCTAACGAAAAATCGAAAAAATATATTTCGCTAGTTTTGAAAATAAAAATATAATTTTAAAAAATGCAGTCCATATTATATTTTCTACAATGCAATGAAATAATTTGGTGAACCCAAACTACAGTCTTTTTGGACAAAAAATTTATTTCGCCGTGAAATGTGCGAATAACTTCCAAAACGTATGTGGAATAAGATACATTTTTAAAAGTATTTACGGTTCGAAAATAATTTATTTAATTTATTTTTTATAATGGTTTCAGTTGCTATTGTACGGACAAGATTTAGAAAAGTTTCATCAAGCAGTGGTACCAGCAGACAAACTGCCTGAAGATTATGGTGGCTTGCTCACCGACGAAGAGGCATACGACCAAACCTTTAAGGAGGAACTGTTCAAAAGGGATAGCTACTACAAAGGTGCGTTCGCAATGAAACTCAACATTTATTCATGCTCTACCACTTACACATCGAGATTTAGAATATGCAGATATAATAAATATTCAAAAATTATTTTTGCAGAACTGTTGGACTATGGCTTTGGAGATTGGGATAGCGATGAAGAAGATACTTACATGTGAAAAAAGCATGTCTAGGCTGTGTTGTCAAAGTCCAGTTTATGTTGTTGCAGATGTAAATATGTGTTATCCAATGATTCCAAATAATAATAGAAGATAATGGAGGCATTTTTCTTAAAACAATTAAAATATTATTGTATTGTTTTTGGATAGTTCAACTTTTCGATGTGCAATTAATTCGAGATCGAGTTATTGGTTTCGCAAGTTTTGTGAAATGAAATAACTGAAATTGTTCCCCTTCGGAGAACGAAATAAACCATAGTAGTATAAAATAATATCATAATAATAATTAATAAGTTTGTGCAATTAGCATACAATACATAATATTAGTATACATAATACCAATATACATTGCACTTTTGTAGAGCCGAAAGTAATAATGCAGCTAACAGAAAAAACAGAACCCATCCCATAGGAAATCTAAGAAATCAGATAATCAACATAACATAATGAACACATGCATGCAATTCGCTGATTCCGCTCTACCTACTACCTACGTAACTTATGTAGGTAATTATAATTCGTTGGAGGATCTTTTTTTAAGCTCACACTGATGGCAACCTATACCTACACGCTTCCAAAAGATTTGAGTCGCAGATAATTAGCATTGTGTGTAAATTATTCTAGTTAAACAAATACTCGTCCTGGTTCGTTATCAGCTATTTATTTCAAGGTAAACAGAAAAATTAGATACTATAAAGCTCTCTTGGTAAAAAGTGGAGGATGAGATAAAACTAGTTCTGCAAAACTTTCCGAATTTCTGTTGTGCTCGAGAAGATATAAATGCAAATGCAACATTATAATATTATATCGTGCGTAGTGCGCCTCTTGTGCCACCCACTAGGAGGAGAGGAGTGTGTGGTGTGCCTTTTCACACTCACACTCAATGATAATTATAGGTATCAGCTCTTCCAAATTCTTTTCCATTCCCGACACATAAAAGAGTTGCTAAATAAAAAATAAGTCATATCATTATTTACGTGATTAAGACAGAAGTAATCCCATTCGGCATTGGCGTTACTCGGTATGAAATTTTCCGATTCTCTTCGGTAGGGGAAAAAATTACTAATTTCCTTTATTGATATTAAAAATCGGTACGATTTAAATTTTGTCGAAAGACGGTACAAAAACTTGGAAATTTTTTATTGTATATTTTTCGTTTCAGACAATTCTGAGTCGATTTGGGGGTGGCAATTTTTTGCTGAGCTCGTATTATGAAATACTTAAAAAATTAAAAGTACATTTACTGCATCCTTGCTTATTAAAATAAAGTAAAATATTAAGTGACAAATAATCCACTGGTTTATTCGAAGCCTCGAAGGTTCTAAACTAAAAACATGTTTGGATTAGTTTCCTTGATTTTGCCTGACGCCCTCCCTAATGGTCTTGCATTCAAGTTTTTCCGTTCATCATGAACAGTTCATGTTTATTTGTTCATGTTGTTCATGATAATAAGCGAAAGAAATGATAGGTATCTGACCCGAGGCATCATCCTGCACCTGATGACCATCCACATATTCAGTAATGTTAGAATTTCATGCCCTAATTCATGCAAGTTTGGTTCCATTCTCTGGGTAAAAAAACTTAATACTATGTACGAACACTGCTGAGAAAAAATCGTTTGGAACCAACTGACGAAATATTGAAAGTTGAAATATTATTGAAAGAAATTTTCTGCAAGAACGAGTTATTTGCGAAATAAACTGTCCTTAGACTTTAGACTTACGGTGTATTGATGTATAACGATGCCAGATGCAATTACCTAGCAAGGGCAATGCGGCGTATACCGAAACGTTTTCTAAAAAGTAGGTAAAAACTCATGGGAGACAAAAAGAAAATCAAGAAACAAGAAAATATTCTTGGGATAACGTCCAGCGAAGAATTTTGCTGTTTTCAGGCATTGGATTGAATTTTCGACATTTGAATTAAAGCAAACGTACTCATTTCCCTGGAAAAAATATCTGCATTTTTACAATCTCTACTTTAGGTAGGTACCTCAAAAAACGCAGTTTTCCCGTGGACATATGTTTGGACATGTTGAGCGTAAAAATTAATTAAATGGCTAATTTTTATTCAATTAATCGAAAATTAAACGTCTAAGCAGGCAGAGTTAGGCACAAAAGCTGACAGCAGTTGACAGCTAAAGGAATGAATGAAAGAAGATTTTTCCTTGCATATCCAGTTTGATAGGTTTCATGTCTCACCACACTCACTCACTCTCTTATTGATTTCGTTCCTCTTTGTCTGTTTTTATTTTTTATTTTTTAGGACACCACAGGTGACCACACGTGGACACGTGTAAGTGCGTACAACGCCCTCTTTTACAAAAAACTGTTATGATGGACGGTGACAAACCTGCAATTTAGAATAAAATTATTTTTAGATATTTAAGAAATTGAAAACCTACTTTCTCATCTCAGTCTGTTGAAGACCTCCTAGGAACAAAGCTTTATAAACGTCTTAAAGTAGCCTCCTTGACATCTTCGACCGTCCGCTCGAACAGAAGATTCAACGAACAATCTAAATTCAAATGGCAGAAAAAGAAAAGGCAGTAAAATGTCTCAGAATTTTGAGGAATCTCTTGACTGGTAAAACTATTGAATTCTGAATTGTCTATTTATTATAATCACAAGTTATGCAATATTGCTATGAAAATAAATTAATAGAACTTTATCAGTTGCGTCGCGAGAGATGAGAAAGTTTATAGGCTCAAATTTTTATTTTCTACTAATTCCTTCATTTATTTTTCATGCATGGACTTAATAACCCAACGAGTTCAAACGTTGTACAAGTGTTCTTGAAATAGGTACAAAAGAAGATTGGTATTGAAAATGGTTGAAATCGAGCACATTGTTTGAGGATGTGTACAAAAAAAGTTTTATTTTAAAGGATTTTTAGACAATTTTCTAAATTTTAAAACGGTACATTTTTTGGTACAAACTACAAATTGGGCATGCCCCATTGGGGGATAGGCTTACTGTGACATTGTGAGGCTTCTTGCATAAAGCGGAAATTACAGTTTTGCTTGTGCTGTGCACTATATTTTCCTGCGACTTCATAGTGCCGTCTATCCGTCCGTTCTGGAACATAATTATATCCATTGCAATAATGACAATAATGAGTATTGATTTTATAATAATAAGTTTTGTTCTAAATGATTTTAGATGACGCAGATTTGAAAATACCGATACACGACGAAAAGTTTTTGATTCGTTTTGTGCGGAGCAAGAAATACAACGCAGAGTTGGCCTATCAAACGGTACACCCTTTCATTTGACATTTTATACTATAGTTTAAAATTCAATATAAATCGAAATACCCAAGGTGGTTGAATCTGAATCTAGGCAACTGGGAATTTTTATACTCAAGTGAGGAAAGTAGAAAATTTTAGGGAAATGATTAGCATAAACACCAATGGGGAAAGTAAATCGTAACGAAATATCCCGAAATAATATGAATTCTAATTAAATTTGCATAACTAACGGATTTAAAATATTAAAAATCAATCGTAAAATCGCCAATCAATTATTATGGGCTTGTCGCAAAATTGTTGGAAAAATGCTTGCAACCACATAAAAAATAAAATTTACTATGCTTTTAAAAATTGAATGAACGTATAAGCTCAGTCATTCCAAATTTTAAGAATTCGATGCATTCGTATTTCTTATTTCATTCGTAAGTGCCCGAGAAGCTGCTATCCAAACATCATCATACTCATTCCATCAAAACTTATTACTTATAGGCTAACTGGGCTAACAAATTAAATATTCTATGTAAAGCACCAAGAAGATCTCAATGGAAGTCTAAATTACTTAATTGACTAAATTAATTATTGGCCAGAAAAACTGAGCAGTTCATGTTTTGGGGTAATCGACGACGTAGATTTCAAATATAGACAAAGGCGACAACGTTATTTCGAAAAGTGAATACACCAATATTTAGAGGGTCCCCAATAATTGAATAAAGGCCCACAAGATTGTAATATTGTATTTGTATAGCAGTAGCAGATTCAACTTTCGGTTCGGCTGCTATGCAACTTTTGAATTATCTACGCATTCATTTTATCAGTAACTAACCGACATTAAACTAATTTTGAAACAGGTGCGAAAATACTATACATTGAGGAAAAAGAGTCCACAGATTTTCAGGATTGCTTACCCCTCGTATGGCCCTGTTCAGAAACTTCTGGAAACAAATACTGTCATGAAATTGAAACACAACGACCCACAAGGTCGAGCCATCATTATGTGGAATTTACGTAAGTTTACATCATTTTTAGAAAACCTTTCTAAAGGCACTCGGAATTTTTGCTGGCTACCAAATTTAACAGGCGGCGGTACAAGATTTCCAGGGGCAGACACGACACATTAAATTGATAACAGGAAATAATAATATACTTACTACGTGAAAGTCTGCCCATTTTGTATAATCTATTTCAAACTTATATGCACCTTTCTTGACACGCCTTGATTTTATAAATACCTATCCACAATATGACTCCAATAAACACTGACATTTCACAAAACATTCTGTAACTTTTTTACTCTCAACTCAGCAAAATGGGACCCTGAGCAGTACACTTTAGATCATATGGCAGCAGCATTAGTTCTGGTACTGGAGGAATTGCTTCTTTTTTCAGTCGATGTTCAAATCAACGGACTCTTTGTTATGGGCAATTACGACACCCTAAGCCTTGGACACATAAAGCATGTTTCACCCGGAAGAATAAAATCTATTTTACAAATCATGCAGGTTAATTAATTATTTACAATTTACACGTAGAAACCCTTTTATTCTTGTTTATTTTTTAAACAATTAGTTTGTTAGGGCCGACGCTGAGTAACAATAGACGATAATAACGTCCCGTATTGACTTATTTTCAGGGAAGTTTTCCATTAAGAATCAAACAATTACATTTTGTTAAAGAGCCAGCGCTGTTTGAAGTGGTCTACGCCATGTGTAGGCCGTTTATAACCCCCAAGCTAAAAGAAAAGGTAATTTTTAAATATTAAATAGGTACCATATGTCATGTCAGTTTATTAACAAACTTTGTTTTCTAAAATATTCTGGTTAAAAGTTAAAAGATTATTCTTTACAAAGTCAGGGAAAGGGAAAATCACCGCTAATAAGAATTTATATCGTTAAATAATCCAAAGTTTTTAATCTCTTGATTGAATTAAGCTAAATGACTAATTAGGTCTCAAGGACGTGTGTCCTTCCTGGGATCGGTAATTAAGTTGTGGAAACAACTGCATAGCTTTCTTTTATCTGTCTGGAACTCCCGTTCGCAATAATTTTTTCTGTGTGCCATTGCCATCTAGAGTCATCAAGAATGGTATTGCTCATTATCTGAGGTCATCTCATGATCTGATTAAGATATTTAGTGAAAATAGAGTCAATAGGTCAACGTAAAGGTCTCCCTATCGTCGATGGTCATAATATTTCTTTAAAGTTTTAATTGGTTTAAATCCGTTTTGCAATGGTTTACTTGTAATTGTGTTGTAATTAACAGTGGATAATGCACGGACAGGACTTGGAAAAGTTTCATGCTGTAGTGCCGGCTGAGAAACTTCCTGTAGATTATGGCGGAATGTTGACAGACGAAGAAGCATATGACCAAAAATTTAAGGACGGCCTCCTGAAAAGGGATGTCTACTACAAAGGTATATAGGTACACAAGTTAAGAAAATTGAATTTATGAAATGAAGAAATGTACAAAGTATGAAAATATTTCGATTAATTTTCATTTACATTTTTCAAACTATTTTTTAGAGTTATTGGAATATGGCTTTGGAAATTGGGACAGTGATGAAGAAGATACTTACATGTGAACGAATATCACAACAAAACCACATAAACTGCTGACTTGCAGCAGATATAATAAATTAGTGACCAAAAGATATCTAGGCATTTTTTAAAAGATTTGTTTGATATGTTTTTCCATGCACCTAACACGAAATAAATTTTTCCTTATGTCATATTTAATTCATTTTTCGCTTTCATTAGAGTTTTATACTTAAGATATGATTTTATTGTCTTATTTTAAAAATTATCCATTCTAACATATGATGATGAGTATTTAAACAATTTGAGCAGGTACTGGCTACGAAAAACGTTCTCATCATTAAGCAGCAGTAGCTGATTTATAGCAGCTGATTTATGGGAATTCCCAGTCTGTCTCTCTGTCTGTCAGTCTGTTAGCGCTCTAACTGCTGAACGGTTTGAGATATTTGATTAAAATTTAGTGGGTGTGCTCTTGAGGCCTTTGCGGAGATCTCATTAGAAAATGAGGTCAATCGGATGGCCCTTTGACCTTTTACAGGGTGTACATTACATAATGTCAAAAATGTAATTCAAAGGTATCACCATCATTTTTACTTTGTCGTGATAATTGTCTCGAAACCTGGTTAAAGTACCAATAAATGATTAAATATTTGTATTATAATGTTTCAATGTATACATATTATCAATACAAACTATCATCCGTTTGAGACTTGAGTATTATACAATTAGTAATTTACATGATTTGATTGCACGCAAGTTATAACTTAATTCATACGGTAAATATTAATGGATTTTTTAACTACGTTGTGTATACCGTGTGTGTATACGTAGTACCATGTAGTACCGACACCGATACGTTCCTAGTTGGCAAAGGCAGTGAAGCTGAGATGAGGTTCTGCTGGAGTTCTACGTTGTTTTGTGTCTAATCTACAACAAAGTACATTGCGTCACGGTGAATGGGCTTAAGTACTGCACACTAAACACTATGTACTTATTAATGTACCTACTATACAAAGCAAATTGTAATGATTTAATGTTTTAAAAAGGAGTTGACCTTGAAGAAACTCTTTAAAATTGTAAATTGTTTCTGTACGTCTTCCTTTAATTCTTTGTTTTATAATTACAAGATTAGGTACATACGGTACATTACGTCAGATACAAACTGACTTTGATGTCGATCCCAAACCAAACTGTTCCGTGTTAAAGAATTTTAACTTTTATGTAATATTAATAATGTACGAAAACGAAAAAAAGTTGTGTTGAGGTGTTTTACAATTTAATGAGCATCCTCCAAATCCTCCTCATTGCATCTCTTTACTAATGAAACGTTTATTTAGCTTTAGATGCTTCTATTGCAAAAATATAATTATTATTGAAATGGATTTATTTTGGTTGTAGTCAGCTCACGAAGACGTCGATATTAAAAACGACTCTCCTACTAAATCCGTCACGGTGTGAATTATTGAACTAGTTTCTGTGATAACTTTTTAAAATTTTTCTACTAGAGATGGTAGAAGTAAAAATATTCGCATTTATTTTACTATTATTATTACAATACGCCAATGGAGCTTGTCCTGCAACAGAAACAGATAGCACACTTTACAATTCTGTCTGTGTGCAACCAGCACAGGTCTACTACGAAGTGGATTTAAACTGGGTAATTTTGACTTCAATATAATGCTTAGAAAATGGATTTCATTTTCAATAGGCATCGCATGGCGAATTTCTTTAAAAATAATTTTTGTTTCAATTTCTTTGGTAGCCTAACTTAGCCTAAGTTCATTTTCATTTTAAATATTGAAACTGAAACAACATACACACGAAGAAAAATTACAATCAAATGTCAAAGTTTCACTCAATCCTACAAAAATAAATACTAAATAGTAGGCACCTTTCTTGTGTCAATTCCATTCCAAAACCTTCTATTTCTACGTTTAGATACCTACCTAATAGAAAATCGCTTTAAGATCCTAGTCTTTATTATAGGTAGGTACCTAATTAAGTATTTATAATAATATAATAATATAGTACTACATATAGTAGAATAATTATGCAAAAATAATAATTACATAATAGCCAAAACAATTGGGAAATATTTTCTGACCATTTGAAATGTTGACAGGTAGAGGAAAGTAATATGAAGGGAGCGTGGAACTTTGAATTGGGAAATGATGTTGCTCGACTTCATTTGGCGGATATTCTAAAAGGGGAACATTTGCCGGATGATTTCAATGATTATGAAAAAATTTGCGCTAGAGGGAGATATGACCAGTTCTCTCCATTTTACATCAACGGAACATCCAGTGGATATGACAATAACACTGCCCATTGGGAATGTATAGGGATCGAAGAGGAAATTGGGGCATTCAATTGCGAATTTTCATCCGACCTTCACAAATACAGTTAATAATTTCATAGTTAGAAAAGTTAATTTTCAAACATTTCATAAAAATTGACAGTGAATTAATCCTAATTTTAATTATTTTCAGTTGAAAAGGTAAAGTTCTACCCAAGTTATGCAGATAACAAGAATTTTTTCGTGATGGTTACTTGCTACCCTTCAGAAAAAAAGGCGGGATGGTTTACCCATTCTATTAATTCCCCCCTAACAGACGAAGAGAAGACCGAAATTGCAAATCACGTAAAACAATTGGGATTCGATGGACAACTGCTGCCCATGTTTGGTCCTCAGTGCCTCTGAAATGAACATGTTATATAGTTATAAAATTATAATTAATAGTAATACTATGTAAATATAATTATATTTTTGATTTGAATCTGCAATATTAAAATTACCGCTAACTTTCGTCCTTGATTCCGAGATATAGCAAATGTCTATTGTCCGTTATTGACTAACGTCTACATAAAAATCCATCATGTCAAAATGGCTCGTCTTGTATAGCATTTAGCCCACCACTTAATTGGGTTGGGGCCGTTGAATCAATAAAGACAAGGGAAATTCTTTTTGATTTTTAGCTCGAAATTTTCAATTCAATACCATGGATCAATTTGTACAGATTCAAAACTCATCATCAATAACTCTCATTCTCTCATACCAAATTAAATACATGTTCATCATCGGTGGTGGCAATAATTATTTTGTTTTGAATAATGAGTTAGTTTGTTAGTTACCTAGTTTTAAGTTAGTATTTTTGTAGCTCCAATGTAATATACGTCTGTTTTTTGGGACATGGTTTCCGCTTAGGTATATCGAGTTTCATCGAGTTATAAATTTTTTTAGTATGGAATTTTTTATAAAGGTTATTAATAAGGTTCAAAACTATAAGATTATAATATTCTAGTTTTATGTCCTTATAATAATTGGATTGGAATATTCTAATTGAATACACCTGTGAAAATGTCTGGCTTAGAATTGCTCAGCTCCACAACTGTGCTGTGTGTTCGTGTGGGATTTGAGGATTTTGTTTGATCTTGTAGTCTTGTAGTTGAGCGTTTAATCCGAGTTTAAGGCGTTTATAATTTTATTCTATTGGTTTAAAGAACTATAAGGTATTCGGTAAATATTAACTATAATATAATCATTGTATTAACTATTATTTAGTATATAATTATCAGCAGTGGCGTATTTAGGGGGGGGTGCACGGGTGTACGTGCACCTCCTAAAATCCTAGAAGAAGAGTTCTTTTCAAAGGCCGCTTGCTTAGTGTCTCCATCTTTTCTTTGTGCAATTTAATTTTCTTTGTGCTGTTGTTATCTTATGGCTTTTATGCTTTTTTTGCAACAGAAGTAGCAATTCATTGGTTTTTACATCTAGTAATTTAATCTTTCCTTCTGAATAATGAATATTTGTCTGATGCTTTCAAAAAAAATTTATACTAGCCTTCCATTAATTATTATTATTTATTTTTACTTGGAACCCGAATATAAGACCTAACTAGAAGTGGTGTAAAAGTTAACCCCCTACCCCGTATGTGTTTAGGCATGGTATTTTAATATTAAATATTTTAGTAAATCAGCTTACACAGGAGAAATGTCAAATTAAATGGACTAGTGGTTTTATTTTATATTTGTTCTTAAAAAACTAAATTGATTAATTATTTCGTTATTCAATGCATCCTGTGCCTACCCAGCACATTGATCTTGACGGGCTAAAACTCGTTCCTCGAGGGCAGGACAAACTATAGCGGTAGAACCCATTCCCGAAACGTTCACATTGATAATAACTTTGGCAATTCGTGGGATTGGGGAAAGCTCCTCTGGATTCACAAGTAAAAGGAAGAACTCCAGATTGACGGCAGACATCTCGAGCCCAAGTTGGAAAAACATTAGTCGTGCTATCTCTTCGGAGTTCGTCTTGGCCTTCGACAAAAACGGCAGCAAGACCGATGAGATGGTGCCTAAATAAATACGTTGAAACTTTAAGTCAATTGCTAATTCCTAATTATTACAAAATGTTGATTATTATTAAATTTTGTAAGTGATCATAAAATTACCAATTAATATGACAGTGGAAAATCCAAGCTCCAGGATTGTCCGCTTTGAATTTAAAAACAACGGTAGCATTTCCTTCGACTGTTACTGTATCCCTTCGAATTGGTTCAGGGTATGGAAATCGTCTATTGCCGCTGCCCGCAGGTCCACTGGCGACGACCCAGAAATTATGTCCGTGTAAATGGACTAAAGAGACATTTTATTTTATTTATATTGTTCGGAGTATTAAATATATCATGTTAATTTTCAGTTTAAAAGTAACTTACAAGGATGTGGAAAGGCATTTCGATTGTAAAGTTCGACCTCGATGACCTTTCCGTAATCAATAAAAAATGGGTTAGCAGATTCTGGAATTGGCAAATTGTTAATCATATTGTAAAGGACTGGTGTTCCTTCGGCGCTATGAATGATCCCATTTAAGGTCATGTAATGAAGATTATTGACAACTTTCTCGATCAATTCCATGTAAACGTTTTGGATTGGTCCGGTTGGGGGGAATTCATTGTAGGGGACCAAATTCCTTTCGTCCAATGCGATAGGGGCATATGCCATCATCTCTGAATCTTCGGATTTGCCTTCGGAATTTATATATGGCTCTGTGTACCTGAGAATGCCTGTGGTACTTCCCCGATCAAGGTTGTCCCGGTTTGCATTGTCGGCATGAATCAAAAAGTCCCGGCTTTTGACGCTAGATTCTGCGTTCATTGTTACAATCATGGAGTAGCGTTGACCAGCTGACAGAATGATGTAATCACAAGGGACCCGTCTTGTTACTACTCCATCTACCTCGATAACTTCTAATTTGTGGCCATCGATGTAGAATTTAAACATCCAGAAGGACGACACGTTGATAATTCTAATCCTGTAGCGCCCTCCAGGTAGTACCTCGTATACTAATGGCTCTTTTTGAGTACAAGGCAAATTGGTGCTGCTGCAAGGGAATGTCCCGTGACCATTTAACAAAGCGGAATCTGGACGAGGGAAAATATGAGCTGGGGACAAGTATCTGTTTAGATTTTCTATTGCAGGCTGGTGATACCAATCGCTTAGAGTGAATACATGGTAATCATAGTCATAATCGTTAAGGTGGGGGTCATTTTCATCTTCAATAATTAGAGGTCCCCATAATCCTTCGGTATATTGACCTAAAATCGTAAAGAAATATTATTAATTGATTTATATTCAATTTTTTATATATATTTGTAATTTATTTCTTTTACTGTTATTTCGTTATTAAAACAATTACCGCCATAATGGGAGTGCCACCAGAACGTTCCAGCTTGTACAAATTGGAATTCGTAATTCATGGATCTGTTGTAGGCAATTCCTATACGTACAAAATATCTCATTTAATTATGATCTACATTTTAGAGTGATTTCATATTCATATTATTCAACTTTCTTTTGTAAATATTTATTTTACCACATTGCGTGACACCTTCCGGGCCATCATAAATTCCCTTTCCGTTACCCAGAAAAAGGCCGTGCCAATGGATAGTTGTTCCGTGCCTTTCACCATTTTTGTCTATAATATGGCTGCTAACTGTAGCGTGCAACTTATCACCGACTTTTCCCCGAATTTCATATCCAGGGAATTTATTATTCACCGTTAAAATATGATCGACGAGAACACCATCTGGTGCATCGGAAATGTAGCTAACATCCATGGAGTGATACAGATCTTTAGCTACAACTCCGCTGGCGCACACAAGCATTAAAATCTGTAAACAGAAAATTGAATAAAAAATTAATTTGCAATTATTCTTGATAAAACGTACCTACAGAAAGAAATCTTGTCTTTTCATGAATTTTGGGGTCTGGAGTAGAGAATTATTGTAATGCGTCAAAGAAAAATATTTTTAAAAAACTGTTCAAAATAAAAGCTTAGTTCTGAAAAACGATCTTCCCAATTTCCAAATCCCAGGTCGGCGGATCGTTAAAATAGAAATAAATAGATATGTTTATCTCTGGCTACTTACCAAAATTTTTGCCATTTTTAGTCCGGCTGCAAAAAGGAAGGCAGTTTTAAGTTTTTATTTGTTTTCTTTCGAACTGTACCCCAACCGTTCTGGAACAACTGACTGTCTAACATTTCTTCGGATGTTTAAATACCAAAATGTATATTGACGTGTTTTGTTTTGCCAGAAAGTGTCGTAAAAGATCAGACAATAATCATCCGCTATTATTGATTAATTGCATTTCGTAGCCGCAGTATGATGAGCAGCTAATTATTATTATTGCAAATTGAAAGTTGTAGTAATGAATTGTCTGCATCATAAAAAGATGAATGTAATCTTCTATTTCTTGGTAGTATTTACCCGCATAATCGTAATGCGACAATTCAAATGCTGGATACCCTTTCATTCCATGCATTTGTCAACAAAAGCTTATGTTTTTCATGCAATTCACTTTGTTCAATATACTATATATATACATATAATATATAATATATATTAATACTTTAGATAAATAGATTAACTGAATGATGAGTCACACTCACAATTCACAATTCAACAGCAATTCCCAATCCATCCAGCAGCAGCATGAGCATGACATGAGCTAAGCCTATAAGGCAAATAATGATACACATGGAATCATGGAAACTTTTCGCGTAATACACAGACGCTCGACTTTGTTTTTAACTTCAAAAGCCCAGACTTTCGTTCGTACCGTAGCTATTCACTCGGCATCTTTCTTGTTTGCCACCATGATATCCATAAACGTTACTCTGACTAGAAGACCGAAGAGGGTACAATTTTGTTGCAATTCGTCAGTCACTTGTATTATATTTTTTTAATTTATATATTCCGTTGCATCTTAAAAGGCTGTCGATGTAAAATGCAAGATGCACATAATAATTCTAGCAATATATTTTAATTGTCTGGAAACAACTAAATCGACCGCAGCGACAAATAAAGTTATAAATCTCGTATCCAGTCGTCATAAATTATATTATGTAGGTACAATGTACAATGTGATATGTAATGTAGGTACAATGTAATATCCTTAATGCGCGCAATAATTAATTATTATTATTATGTTTTTCATCGTAGTAATTAAGGGCAATGGTTTTCCATGAACTTGATTTGATTTAGTATTTTTTTGCCTGAATTGTTTGATCAGAGTCAAACATGCACACCTCAAATTACCACCAATGGTAAAAGGACAATTTAATCTTCACTTTCATAACAGCCATAACCATTTAACAACTCAATTGCAGGGTATCATAAAATAAAGAATCTTTGATCTTACGCACCGTTACATTACGCCTGTATTCTGTATGCAGATAAACATTTATTGTGTTTTTAATAATGACGTGCTATTATAACTAACTGTTTTATAGAGGGATCTCGTATAGTGTCAAATGCCACGAAAACACAATAACAACGGTCAAAGAACAAATAGGCAAAATGCCGACAGTAGAAAAGATTAGTTCCGGGAAACTCAGGGAAGTGTTATTATTCTACAAAACATTAAAATCCGAAGCAGACATTTGTGCAGTCTACATGCAGTTCATGGTCGTCCATGTCATGTCCATACCGCTTTTATTATTTAAATCCTCGCGTAATTGGATCATAATTCGTCGTATCTGTATATTACGAAATCATCAATCTCTTATCACTTTATGTAACTCCAATATTCTGAAATGGAAATGATTATTCAGAGTAGCGCAGCTGCTCTGTTAAAATTGTTTTCTTACATACAAATAACTTTGAACTTTGAATAGGAATACTAAATAATATATTCGTCCCTAAAAATATGTTCGTCCCTCAGCAAGATACCTTTTTCGGATTGCCGTAAATTTTCTGTGTCATCTCCAGAGGTCCATTAGAAGAGCAAGTTTGAAAGTGGGGTCACTGGGAGTGGATCAACAGGGTCATCCTGCCTGAGGTCCCCTCAAGAACGCATGGGGATAAACGGTTAAAATTTGGCACACGTACTACTACGGACTACAGAAAAACCTGAAAACAGGGTAAAGGGCAATATGCAATAAGGTGTTGTGTTTTCATTCGAGTTAAAACTTCATGCACATACTGCTAGTGTAAAGTCAAGGTCACTGTAATCATTCATCGACGCTACTCTGTCTGTATTATATCCGTTGTACAATGGATTATTATCCTGAAAGCATGTCTTGTGGTGTAATTTATGGAGTAACGTTTGAGAAACACACAGCGCATTAATAAAATATTTTTTAATTTTCAGACAATTTGCATTTGTGATAGGTTTAGATTAAGACAACGTTTTAATCTTTCAATTTTTATTAGTAATCAATATAACATATAATTGCAATAACATTCGCTGCATTGACTAGCTATTATAGTAGATATATTTTATGCTTCTAATTGTACGTAACAAAAATGATTCAAGATCGCTTTTGTGTGGTCAATATTGGAGTGTCTCTTAACCAGATTTCACTTCCGGGTTCCAATTGCTCAAAAATGGTAATCTGAAACGTTTAGACAATTTCTCACATTATGTTGTTAGCCAGATTAGATGTATCCACTTAATAAAATTATTATGCATTCCCTAATCACCCAAAAGACACTTTTTCCCATGTTCAAAATCTCCACCACAGTAATTTCTATTACAATGAGCATTCATAGATCAATTTAAATATAATTAAACATTTTTTGTTCAAAAGTCTAGTAGATTTTTTAAATTGACATTTAACTTTTCATAAATACTAAAAAATGCGGGTAAAAATAAAGTTGTAACCTGTTTAAAGTATACGAATATAATCTCCATTCGATCTTTCGATCGATTGGGTGGATTGTGGAAAATGTTTGGGTCATATCGATTCAGTGAAAAATAGTGTCACGGGTTATTTGGGAATATTGGTTACAACTACAACAATAATATTGGGCTAATAAAAGGTCATTACAATATTTGTGCCCCTCTTCCAGAGCGGAGCTGGCGCATATAATGTTTGTTGAGGTCCCACTTCGAAATAACGTCCAATATTGAATCCATTTACGAACACAATTCCTTTGCGCCAATTTCGCATATCCAGAAAAGTGTCAGCAGGCTCCTCATTAATTTCCATTCTACTCTGCATCAGCACTGGAGCTTCGGGACGGGAAGATCCAATTTCCTTCCAATCTTGCAAACTATAAACGAATAATAAAAAATGCATTTTAGCACCATCATAACTTAGATTTACAGTGAGAATTTTAATGATATTTTTGTTATTCAGTACTTGCTGGTCCATTTGTTCGTGAATTCGAGGGCGACTACCTCCAGGTCTGAAATTTCTTCTCCGTCTAGTAGAATAGACTCGTTTATTCCTTTTTGTTGCAAGAAATCGTGCTGCCAACCAAAATTAACGCGTCCCATATTTTCGACTAGTATATCAATTGTATGCTGACCACTTTCCTCTACTTCCAGAGAAATTTCTCTATCACTAAAAATTTAAGTAATCAACACGGTTAAATAAAATTATAACAAAAAATAACTCAATTATCAATGTTAAAGTTAAAGGGTCATCTTATTAGACATTAAAGCCGTCGGAAACTACCTTTCCACTTAAAGCAATTATTACTTTTGGCCTTCGGGTGCCTTAGATAATATAAAATCGGATTTTTGAATAAAGTAGCGCTCGGGGAATAATTGCGACCTGTGGAAGGTTCGTACCTTTTTATCCAGTAGCCATTAGTATCCTGCATTTTTCCATCTACCATAACCGTTGCGAAATCATTTATTGGTCCGGCCTAAGTATATAAAAACATAAATTGTAGGTGAATGGCGAATGCGTCAAAATAACTTTTGTATGCAAATCTACTTTGAGACGAGCTCCATTGCCTATTGATGCAGTCTTTCTGTATAGAATGTATCCATAAGATTGTCCACTGAATGGTCCGTTTTGCCCATTCATTGGTAGCATCTCCATTGACACCGGTTTCTCGTATCTGAATTTGGCTGAGTTTGGAACCTGAGCCAGGATATCTTCCAAATCGAGATAGTTTTGTACTGGGAGATTAGGATATCCACGTTTCTCACTTTCTGGAATCATTTCCGGTCGATGAAGCGCAGGAATTGAGTAAATTTCAATTAAGTCCCGAATTCTGTTGTATTTTGGTGTGTAGTCGCCAGCTTCCGACAGCGGAGCATCGTAATCTAGGAAATACGATAAAAATGTGTGCAACGTGCAATAGGTATGGATTAATTATTATCTTACATTTAAAAATAATAACTCCAATTTTACCAATATTAGGGGAGGATAATGCTGTAAGTGGCCTAAGTGGGTGAACTTTTGGCTATCCCAGTTTTGGGAGGGCTAATCACTTAGCGAATTATATAATGTAATAAGGATACAATAATAAATGCAAAAAATGATAACCTACCGTAGCTGGTGGTGTCAGAATGATAGTAAGGCTCTCCGTCCTTCCAATTGGCTCCAGCCATAAATGCAAAGTTAGTGCCGCCATGGAACATGCTTACAAATAAATGCAAAAAGAATATTACTGATATGTTCAAAATAGAAAAGTGATAAATTGGCTTACTAGAAGTTAACAGATGCGTTATAGGTGCCCATGGCTAATTCAAAAGTGTTTCCATATTCTATTCAGGATGAAAAAGTTAGATTTAATTTCGATGCATATAAATTGTGTTATCTTTAGATGATCAGAGCCAATAATTGTGTTTCTTACCAATTGGATTTACTATGTGATGTTCTTCAAACCAATGATCCATCCATCCTGGATAAGACTCCATGATCCAAAATGGTTTATCCGGTTGCAACTCATGTAGGGCTTCGTACATTGCTTGAGGATTATGTGTGTTTGCAGTTAGAAGCATACCCGGCAAACTTGCACGATCAGTGCCTTGATTATCGGCAGTGAACTTCAGAGTTTCGCCCCATCCATTGTCATCGATCACTTGCTTGATAAACTCCAAATACGCACGTCGATCGTCGGCGTTAACTGGATCGAACGAAGCATACTCATTTTCAAGCTGCAAATGCAAAGAGGATTTTATTAATTTTTAAAGGGATTTTATTTTTATTTATTTTATTGTGAACGTATCAACAATTTTGAATTGTTGGCGGAAATCAATTCCGACGCTTCAAAGGAAGGTTCGGCTATAATGCAATCCAATGGAGTCAATTGAATAATAAATTATTTTTGGTCTGCCCTCTGCCGTCTGCTTCGAATATCCCATGTTACAACAAAGGAAAATTGAGTTTAAAAAATCGAAACAGCTAGAGGGCGACGGCGAACTGGTATCGTGGGGTACTGTGAGAAAACGCACATTGATTTCCTACTGACTGACTATGAAATGACAGACAATCTCTGAAATATATTTTGGGACTTAGATACGTCATTAATAATATGCCGAAACGTTAATTTTATAATTGTTTGATGATTGATTGTACGCGTGCGGTGGGAAGAACTAAAAATAATTTAATTTTTTAGATGCATTTTTGGCTTACCTGGATAGCAATAATAGGTCCTCCCCTTGTAAATTGGAGATCATCAGTCAATGACAGAAGTTTATCAAAAAATATTTTAGAACGGTCCAAAAAGGGTTGATAATTTGTTCGAACTTGCAAATTAGGATCCCGTTGTAGCCAGCTAAACAATTTTTCAAAATAAAAATGCTGGAAAGACTACATTGAGCCAAATATTTTAGTTAATGCAGTAAAATACCTTGGGAATCCTCCATAGTCCCACTCGGCGCAAATATAAGGCCCTGGACGAAATATAACCAACAAATCCTCTTCTTGGGCGATTTGAATAAATCGCCGAATATCCATAAATTCCGAAAAGTCATTATCTCCCTCTCCAAAATCGAATTCATCTTGTCTCGGTTCATGGAGATTCCAAGAGACATATGTTTCCACACCATTTGCCCCAGTGGCACGAAGTTTCTTTAAACGATCTCTCCACAGCGCGGGATGAATTCGAAAGTAGTGCATCCCTCCGCTGATGATTCTTATTTCCTTGCCATTAAGCCTAAATTGACATAATTCAATACTCTCTTATTTTACATAGAAGATTAAATTATAATAAATAGTGGATGCGATAGGACTTAATACCAAAATTTATTATCACTGGTAACGAGACCACTTTCAATACTATTTCCACCAACGAAGTATTCGTAAGTTCTCGGAAGATCTTGCCTTGGAGAAATTTTTGAATCTGATGATTCGGAATTTCCCTGAAAAACGGTAATATTCATATTTAGAAATTGCAAGAAAGAATTTTAATTTTGATTCCTGAGATAAAAATTGTATATAGCTCACCAGCAGAAATAAAAATAGCGAAACGGAGAAAATCATTTTGAATGATTGTTCCATTGAATGATTTTGTATGATGTTCACCATCGAATTTGGTTTGTGTCTTGTAACGAAAATAAGCTGCTTATAAAATCAGCAATGCCTTGCAACAGGGTTAAAGATAACAGGATCAATCTTTCTAATCCGTGGGATATAAACTAATTATTATTTAATTGGAACATGACATATAACGACATAACGTAAAAAAACACTACCAATCAATACTGCATATGCATGAAGGGCATAAACATATTATATAAGTTACTGATAATATGTGATTACCGTATAACACATTATGTAATTGAACATTAGTTGAATAATATTGATTACAATTTATATTTAGATTCATGGTGCAGAAAGATTACCCAACCTGCATCGTGATTGTGACTCGTGACCTGCTGACTGTTAAATCTTCATTCAGTTACTAAACATAAATAAAGGTATTGTATATCTATAATAAAAAGCTGGTAAATGTCACATGATAGGTGCCTTAATTAACTTTCCTAGTTATCATATCAATCAGGCATTTCAAGTTTCACTATATTCATTAATTGCCACTTTAAATGATCACCAGTTATTATCAATCATCAGCATCAAAAATCGGTGTCGAAGCGATTCTTTGGGTATGCTAATGCTACATGCATGCTACAAATAACTCTTACAAGGCACTCGCTTAATATTTCTGAGCAGGTTTTGAGGAGGTTCCTGAATGCAGAGTTTATAGTACTAGTGTTACTGGCGTGAAAATTTAATGAATTCAAGGAAAAGTGAGCAAAATTATTCTGCAAATATTTGATAGTGATCGAGTGTTCAAACGTTGAACGTGCATTTAAGTATTAATTTAAATAAATTATTAAACTATCATTGGACAATAGTCCTGTTCCGTGTGATATAAAGGAGAGGAAAAGGAACGGTTGAAAAGTACAGGTTGAAGTATGTTAGCATGTTATTGTTTTATACTATTATTATTGCCTTAATATTTTAAGATGTTAAACACTAGTACATATGTCTTCTGGCAATTGTCAATAATATGATGACAACAGTAATAGTAAAATTCATTCATCCATTTGTGCCTTTGATAACAATTCCAATAATATTTCCAATAATTAGCAGAACGGGTAGAAGAAGGAACTGTTTACCAAACGTTAAATGTGCATGACCAAAAGCAGTACAGATATAAGATATAACTGACCTTTCCTTCAAATACCTTGAACTATTTTAATTTGATGGTTTCTTTAGGGTAAATTTTATTTTCCCGTACACGGATCTAAAAAGAAACTAGGTATGGTAATGTATGGTATGTTAGGTTGAATTTGACTTTGGAGATTACGGGGAGGGGAGTTGAATTAATAAGTTGAATTTGGATTACGGAGAGGGATTTTATTCTACGGATATGCAGCGATTGACAAAAATTTCTATTTCCCTGTCATTTCCGTCATTTCATTATAATATATCCTTAAAAATATAGAGCAAGCAGAATTTTTGCTAAAGCAAGCAAGGCTTTTAGCGTTTCTAGCTTTGTTGTTTGTAGAACACCGATGACGAGAAACGAGTGTTTTCTGGTGTACAGGGAAAGGTCAAGGGACAAAGTAACAGCCCCGCGCTAGTCCCCAGCTTGGGAGGAACTCGTAACCAAATCGCGTCACTTCTTCTGTTCATATATAGTCTGCCCCGTGGCTTATTTATTAGTCTCGTTTTCATCCCCTGTGTAATATCAATGGAGAACGTGCGTTAATTGTTCTGTATACGCAAAACGTTTTGTTTGTATTTGATTTTCCCTGAAAACTAGTGATTTGAGGCCGATGATTACAATTTGATGTAATAATTAGACCAATTTAGTCATAATTAAGGCAGGATGTATATAAATGGTTATATTAAGATGTAAGATATTTGCTAATTGACCATTTATTTCTTCATATCAATTAAGTTCAGCGTTCAAAAATTAAGTAACTGATTGTATAGACAAAGTCTGAGCAATCCAGCTCCCCGGTTTTCTGTTGAACTAAAAAATGAAACTGCCATTTAGTGGGTCCACCATAATTACAGAATTTGTTTGTTTTTCTACAGAAATTATTGCGGCAGGCATTGAATTCATGGCGTATACCTATGTGTGTTGTATGAAAATTGAATGAAGTAAACAATTTTTCACGAAACAATTACGACATTTACAACATCGACTCGGTAGACTTTCGGGTTGCGAGTTGCGAATCAATTTATATAGATAAGTAGTTATACAAACTTATTTTTAGAGGTTTACGCTGACCTTGTGTTGGGATAAGGCAGTTAATAGAAAAGTGAACTTGTTAAGCCTTTATTTCAACGGTTTAAAATAATAATTATCATATCCTAAGAGCATTGATTGTCTTTTATCAAATTTTATCAAATTGTCAACAACTTTGATAGCCCATCAGAAAATCAGAATAAAGTTATTGTTTGTATTGTATTCGATTGTATGTTATTGATAATATTATGTTACTTCAATACTTATTCCGAACTTCATGCTCCATCGCACAATCAGATAACATTGTTTACGAATACAATACAAACCAAAGAGTATATTTTATAAAAATTGTTATATAATTTATTAATTAAATTACTGTTCAAAAAATCGAAATGTTGGAGTTTTTTTTGAAAATTGTTCTTGAAGGGTTGTTTGGTGTAAATCCGGTGTTATCTCACTTTCCCAAAAAAATTGTACCGGCGAAATACTTAGAAATTTTTCCTATGGCAGCTAACTTTTGGACCACACTGTATGTAGGTAAATATGTCTCATGTAGGTTTGATGAGTACATACCGTTATTGATTTTCATGGAAGACAAACAATTTAAAAGATCGGCCAGTTCTCTTACAACAATTTGCATAATTACGTAAGGTTATACAGAGTAACGTTTATACATACATAAAATTTTAATTGGTTTATTGGAATATTCAGGTTATGGCGTTGATTAGTCGATCTCGATCCTGTGTGGCTGTCCCTACTGCATATATATTTTGGCATTATCGTTAAATGTTCGTGGATTTTCTACGAAATTGCATGGTAATAGCAGATCAACTTTATTTTTTTAAATGACAAATAGGTTTCAAAAAATTATTTTTTTGAAAGTGCCAATATCCGTAGTAATCAAATTAGCAATCATGTGCAATATTATCCTGGACTTGGTCAAACAGTTAACCTGTGATACTAAAATAAAGTTAGTGAAATCTTTAAATTCATTTAAGGATAAAGTAATTAATGACAGAGACACAACGGATAATTTGCAATGGTTTGGAATGTACATCAATTTCGGATATTTCTTAGGAGCCTTGCCTATTCTGTGGGACAATTCAACAAAAGAATTCAAAGTTAGCCCACAGGCTATGACAAAATTCTATACAGTGACGAATGCATTATTTGTGTGCTACGAAACATTTCAATTATTCTCAGAATTAGCCCACCCAAACAGTGATGACAATAGCAGTGAAGTAATACCAGTGATTGCCCTTTTTATATTTATTTATACATTATTAGGACTTTCCCATTTGAATTTTCAAATGGAGGCAAAATCATTAGCTGATGCTCTGAATTCCTTGAGTAAGTCTCTTTAGCATTAATAAAAATAAACAAATAAAATTAAAGAAACATTTTTATTAAATACTCTTTTGAATTTTTCATTGGCTTAGGTGTAGGGGGAGAAAATAATGATGGTGGGTCCAACTTCCTTGAGGCACTGATATCAAAGTATTTCGTCGCAATATATTACCCAAGCTCTGTCTTCGTTCATGTTGCATTCTTCGTCTTCATTCCCGGAAAACATTTTCTTTGCGACTTCATGTTTCCAAATAGAAATAAAAATGCTTTTCCACGTGCTTTTCTGATTCTTTTTCAGTTAGGGGCAATGATAACATCTCACGCTACACCCTTAGTTTTAATCGCATACATCATGATATACATCGTTCGGAATTCCCATATTTTGCGTAAGACAAGGTAACTATATAGGTATATTCTTCTCAAAATCACAACATACATAAATCCTATTTTCTAATGTAGTTTCTAATTATATCAAAAATATCAAAAAACCAATCTGCAAAATCTAACTTTTGTTTTACAGATTGAGAAGACGAAATTTTCCAGGTCAATTTGTGGAATATAACAAGATGAAAATATTGAATACACTTTTCAACAATAGTTTTATGTCTATATGTCAACCTTCGTTTATTGCTT
>JABASI010000683.1:0-33921 GCA_019776505.1 Tomocerus nigrus
TAAATTGCAGCTAAGTAGTCTACTATTGCTCCTGGAATATTTTTATTTAGGTTGTTTACTTTATGTGAGTTTACTCTTTCATTTGTGATATGATTGTTGTGAGTATGGGCGAGTAATAATATTCTTTATTATTATTTTGTTACAGATGAGTCTAAGCAGGGGATTATTGAACTTGGCCCTATTGTCGTCTGCAATAGCATTCGCTTCAGTCTATGGTAAGTTCACTTATATATTATTAGACTTTTCACTAAAACCCTTTTCTACTTACTTAGCATAGTATTTTATAGCTAGCGTTGTTGTACTAGATCTCTATACGCTAAGAATTGTGTTCTGGACTGCATTTTTATTGCTATTAACTTATTTAGATTTGACTTGACTACTCTAATACCAACTACTACTTATGTATGTAATGTAGTATGTATTGTTGTTGCATCGTAGACTTTAACTAAAGCATGACTTGATTTGAATTCAACTAAATTAACTATTATTACCAATATCCAAGTTCTTTTTTCCATTTAAGGAGCGAAACCCTTTGATTCAAAAGAGATTTTCCTTTTCTATTCACTATTCAAATTAAAGGATATAGTAAAATTGAAAAGAACGAGTCCAGTACATGTACTACTTACATTATTATTATAATAGCAGCGTAAACTATTTAGTGCGGACTTCTTGTAGTAGACTGACATTAATAATGCTTTTATAATCTTAGAAATTGTGACTTTAGCAAGTGAATGACTCTACAGACGAAATTATTTACTCTACTGACATTGCTACTATATAGTATTAATGTAAAAATTATTTTTCTAATGTAGTTTCTGCTTTGTTGTATGTAAATTTTCATTTTTATACAGTTATATTTATATACTAACACAAAATATACTCATAATATTACACAATTTACATGCTTTAATTATTTTAGGACATAATTTACATACATGGCAAAGCATAAGCTTCATTTTAATATACATACTTAATATACACACAAAAATTGCAATTTTCCAAAAACCAAAATCTAATACATTTGTTTCCATTTTTGTTTTTTTTCTACCACACTGTCATGTCATGTCATCAAAAAATTACAACCACTCCACACTACACAATCAAATACTCAATCTCAAAACGAAACCAAACCACTCGGACAAAAACACAAAAACAAACAAATTAAAAATGTTCTGTTGTAACAAACACCTTTGTTTCTGGCCAAAAATAAAACTAACTAATCTACTAACATCATCGGACTGCTAAAATAAACCAATTCTCTCTGCCTGTGCTAATAAAAATAATTTGACTTTGCCGTACTGTTGTATCGTATCGTACAATTGAATTGAATTGTCGTGTTGTTGTGTTGTGCCTTTGTATCGTAATGTTGTTGCTGTCTTTTGTGTTGTGGGCTGATCTGATCTGATCTGATCTCATGAAATCAATTCGTATAGCATTAAATGTGAAAGCCAAAGGCAAAGCCTTTCCAATCAGAACAAGTAAATAATGCATCCTTTTTATTTTACGTACTCGATATACTAAAAATACTTATTTACTATTCAATAAGTACGTAGTGAGTAGACTTATTTTTGTGGCTTTATTTGCTTGCTTTGTTTGATTCGTTGTTGTTTTCGGGGATTATTTCCTTTTCTAATCATTTCAACAGTGTACACCTGTATATCTGTTATTTCTTTGTAATTGGTGATTTACATTTTACTCAGAAATCACTTTTGTAGTCATTTGGGTGTATTCATTCTCTTTTTATCTATTCAAACTTCAATCTAAGTCACGTCACATCATCATAACATATCACCTCACAGTAGTCTCTATTACTTCTAAAACTCTTACCGGGGGGAACTTTATTCTTATTGTAAATAAGATAATAAAAAACAGTTTTTGTACATTATTGACTCTATTTTCTTTAACAATCATCAAAAAACAGGGATTTTGTAATTTTGAGTCAGAGGGGTTGATAAATCAACAGCTCTGCTCTGTAAAAATGGTTTGGCTTAATTCAAGCTAATTACTTATAATTGATGGTTATTTATATATGATCTCTTTAAACATAATTCATACTACTTGATAATATCTACAGATTTACCCTCCCTCCCTGCCGACGTGACTTGACTTTTGACTTTGACTATCTGATTGTCTAGTTACTAAATACTATTACTACATAGTTTACTGTATGACTGACTGATTATATAAACTTTCTACGTAGAATCTGCGTTTTTTGCACGCGGGCGATTGTTCTTTAGTTTTCCAATTAAAGACTCTCTATAACTAACTACTCATCACAATGCTACACAATTTTCTTGAAAAATTCATCATTTTTCCAGTTCGTAAGTATTAATCCCAAACCCCTACGTTTTGTACAGGCCTTACAGGTTTTGAAAAACTAACCGATTTGGACTACAGAGGAAATACGTATTATTCTATACGCAATTTGTCGTTACATGAATGTCAAGGATGGTGTCGACAAGAACCAGAGTGTGCGGCTGCTGCTTTCAGGTGAGTTACCTCTCTTTTTTCTCCCCAAAGTTTCCTATAATTTTCTATTGTTACTAAGCTTAGTATAGCAAGCAGATATTATTATCTGGGAACATATTTAAGTAGTCTTAGCAAAAGGGAAACCATTCAACTACGACAAAAGTGAGTTGTTACATTAAAATATATTCAGGTAGGGAACTTTTTTAAGTATATACATATAAGAAACAGGAAAAAAAGAAACCGAAAGGAGAGTGTGACGTGTATTAAAGATAATAAAGACAAATTACTAGAGGACAGAATATGACAAGAGGAAGTAGGCACAGTCGCTTGCAACAAGTTTTAATTTCGTCCAATCCTGCCACTAGATACTCTGCAAAAGAGCAATAACACTAAAGTGACATGGAGCACAGCGGCACGGCCGCGTCTTTATCGCATGTAGCTGTGCTTTGTGTATATCTTCGCAGATAGTGCGTTTAAATATTATTTTTTTATTTTTTACGACCTCTTCTTCTCAACTACCATTTTACCATTTAGTGTTACACACAGAAGCCAAAAGAGTAGGAAAATGAAACTATTCACTTGCTACACTTTACGCTCCTACGTTTTCCATAATGATACGTATAGTTGAGAAGAAATGCCATTTTTAATACGCTCTGTAACTCAAATGAGGTGACACACGTGTGAAAAGTGGCAAATGCTTGTAAACAGAGCAATATTATCCGCAGCATACAATAGATTCCTACTTTCCATAAGAAAACTGTACTCTGTCTCCTTTATCATAAAGAAGGTTATCTCATTCAAAGGAGCGCATAATCCCAAGACATAAACATCCGTTCTCCTATTTTCTTTTCCTTCTTCCAGTCGATATCATATCCTCTATGTGTGCATGGGATAATCATAGGGTTACTTTGACTAATCTTAACTTCCCACTTCTTTTAAACACAGTATCATCTTTTTAGCTTTCAAACAACTTGCTAGACAATTGCATAATTACATATGGGACGTCTATTTTGTTAGTAATGATAATAATGTGGTGGATGCCACTATATACTCTACTACTTTTAGATACTGTTATAGTGTGTTAGGTAGTTATCCTGTGATACTATTAGTTTTCTCTACCTGTTTTGTTTACAAATGTCTGTCTCACCTCAGAATGTTAGCAAAATAGAGTGGGAATGAATGCTTAGACACAAACAGACGCTGTATCTTATTACTTTTTATTTCCTAGCTCTACATTTTCAATTAAATGTTGAACGTTTGATAAAGATCCTCCAATCTTTAATCTCATTTCTTGATAATTACTTTATATTAGTTTTGTTTTTATCATTTTAATTTAACTACGATGGAAATTATTGCCATTTGCAACCACTAAACTATTTATTGACATCGATTATTAAAATAATGTTACATTGCACAGATGAGTTCTCAGTGCAGTTGAACAATCTGGCTGGGATGGTTATGTAATGGTAGCTATTGAAATAAGAATTTCAGAAGCATTGCCATTTTAGGTTTCATACGCTACAGTTATCAGAAAAGGTAAAATTTTCAATGTAACATCATAAAGAGGAATTTAACGTTGATGTATGTAAGAACGTTAGTTTCAGTTCGTGCAAAGTCGAGTTTAGATTTGATTTTAAGCGTAAAGGATTTTCGCTAGACATAAAATAAGTATGGAATCATTAAGAAAGAACGAAGAGAGGTAGAGAGCCGGAGGGTAATTAATTGGCGTGTCTCTTGTATATTAGTATTGTAGCAAGTTAGCAGGATATTTCTCTCAGTCACTCACTGACTGAAAGTCGACTCCTCATGGTTTTATATTTCCACTTGGTATTCAACAGTCCATTTACATGTTTTTTTAATAAAAGTCCTACACTGGCTACTGTACTAATGTAAGTCATGCCGCAATTTCAAACTGTTTTATTGTATCGAAGTACCCGTCAAGGTAAAATTGCAATTTATTACGGACATAAGTAAAAGTTAACGTTTTACGACCAAACATGCTTTATACTTAATTTGTTTCAACTCTAACTGTAATTGAGGTAAAATTAATTAGGTGCACATGCAAAAATTCCAATCTGAAAACTGTGTGTAAATCCATGGTAAATCCGCCTATTTTATTTTCCTAGATAAAATATTATTACTTTAACTCTGTTCTATTGCAGATTCATTTTGAGCACAGAGAAAAGTATTTATGAACATTAAATTACATAATATTAAATCTGAAATTAATAGTATCATTAGTCTGTCATTAGTAGAAAACCACCTGCGAAGTCGGTAGCTGAGAAAAGAGGACTACCTACGTTTGGATTCTCACATTTAGGAAAAGGAGGTAGAGACTAAGCAGGAATTAATAGGATAGAGCACTATTATCATCGCATATCTTAAAGAATATTCAACCAGTCATAAAATCATAAATTGTTTAGGATATTGCTATAGTATGAAATGGGATGCTATGGCAGATATAATCACATAGGATCAACATTACATAACATAAGATGGGATAAGTTAGCAGACTGGCTGTGTAGGAAATAGAAGTAAAAATGATTTCATGACTTGTCTTAGCGGCCTGTCTGTCTGTCACTCATATATGAGTCAATTTATACCGGCACTATGAAACTGGACTGGCCTTCAACTTGAAATTATAGTTGAATCTGTCATGTAAAATGAAGTTAGGTATTTACACTTATAAATACATAAGTGGAGCTACGAGCTAACCTGTTAGTGTTAGTAAATATGATCTAAGTAGGTAGTTTATTTACACAGACATTGCTTTACATAGTTATTACATGTGTATTAAGTATTAAGTGTAGGATGGAGTGTGTGACGTCTCTGGTGTGGTGTGGAATCGTCTGAATCTGATTTCATTATTACTATATTAAATAGAACCGTTAGATTTCTACAAGGATTGCATTCAGTTTTCTTTCTGTGTGTAAATAATGAAAGGATAGAGGAGTGCACTAGTTAAAATGGCAAGGATTAGGTACATAACCTCCGTGCAAGCAAAACCCACTTAAACATAATATAAATGTAAGATTTAAAGTGGATGCAAGGCTAGTATAATAATGAGGCCTGATTATATATCTGTACAACTCTAATGTGTAATCTTATTTATTGTAATAACAGTGAGATGCAGCTAAAGATACATGTCTAAGTGTGATACTTGGCTCTATTCTCTCACTCTAAAGAAAGCTAAAGTTGAACTAGATTTTTTAAATGCATCCGTCATCCGTGCTCGCAGGCAATTCCTTTATGAATTCCATTTAGAATTGTAATGAATGCGTAGGGATATGCCTCTCCTCTCATCATCATCATCATCATCCTGAGCTAATATCATTATCACTATCATATCCCCATTACCGGCTTAGCTTTATTATTATAACACAACACAGTAACACTTACTTCCTCTCTTATTTTATTAGACATCAGATTAGAAATGTATTATGCACATCCTACCTACCACTATATACTAAAGTATTCTATACAGTCTCTACAATAAGTCGCATTATACATTAAATTCCTCATTACACTCAGAATATGTTAATTTATCAAGCTACCAGACAGATTCCTCATAATTATGTCCTTCCCATATCTTACATTCCATCTTTTTGCACCTTCTCGTCTTATCGTGCACCGTAAAAATCCATTTCTTCTATTTGTCCATTTTACAGCCTTGCTAAATGTTCCAACATTACTCATCCTTTACATTTTTATACGAAACCAAGTTTAGCATGCAATCTAATTAACTTCCAAGTGAATAAATTTTATTGTTGCATAAGAAAATTCTTAAACTCCTTAAACAGGTGACTGCTGCTTCATTTTGTGACTCTGTCCGTTGTAATTGCATTTTAGTGACTTTATGCTAATGTGCATGAAAATATGTAGACGAATTTTACTAGCCAATAATTTCTTTCTCTCGTTAGGAGAAACTTTAAATTATGTCTGGCCTATTACTACTATTAGTTATCGTGATAGGGGAAAAGATTTTATTTATTATGGAGCAACTTTGTCCTGTTGTGTCTGTCTGTCTATATGATATAGATTAGAAATTAATGGGAACAGGTCTGTCTGGCACAGTAGTCTGGTCTGATGGAAATAACTGGCTACTACTACATACATACAGTAAAAGATGAAATGAGACGGGTTGAGTTTCTTCTGGCTGATGGGAACTGTGAATGAGAAAGAATAGGAATTTGAGAATTTTCTGCTGTGTAACATCGTATTGTTGTATGTCTGAGTATAGAATCTGTCTTTAATCTCTTTCGGTTTGCACTGACATAATAGAAAAGTCACAAGTTGCTTATTGTAAGCTAAACCTAACTAGGTAACAACAACAGGGATTTTAGTATATAGATAGATAGCCAGAATGTATATATTAGCATAAAAGTATGTGAAGTAATTTAAAGTCATCCTCAGGTTAGCTACTACTTAGTTACTAGGGTTTAGTAAATGAAGTGTCTGATTTAATGACAGGAGAAAATGCTAAACTAAACTCGTTGTTGTTGTGTTGGTTTGGTTTGCAGCTTTGTGGTGAACCCGTTAGCTCCGGTGCAGGAAACGCTCTGTCTCCTTCAAAATGACACGACGGCTCACAATCCAAGTGCCGTACCACAAAAGGCTGCCTCCATGTACTACATGGTGAAATTGCACATTCGATCAGGTAAGATCATCTAATTCCTTATTCACTTAAAATTATTATCTGCATCGTCCCCAAATGATCTGGGATCCCAATTGTACTCGTACTTACATAAACTACATGTTTATTTACATATTGCCTAATTGTTTGTAATGTCAAGTTAAAGAAGTTAAACTGCCAAGGAACATGTTTCTTTTGGACACTCAATGTCAATGTTGGAATTTATTATGTAACGTAGTGTGTCTATCTTTTTTCTCTGTGTTTGTGTATGTGTGTGTCATGAACACACCTTTTTCGTGTAGCTGCATAATATTTTAACGTGCAAGAGTTCATTCCTTATGAAAATAATGCATGATTCATGTATGTACTAGTGTTAACTGTGGCAATTATACAATTAGGCGTAGCGTAGAGTGCTTAAATTCTCGTTTGTGCTTTTACAGTACACACTAAACCATGAAAAATTACGTTTGAAGAAAAAAATCATGGAACCCTTAAGTTAAAGCGTGTACCATTCGTCTTTGCGCTTTTGCCTTACGGGAACCATAATCTCAACTCATTAGCTATCCTCATTTGTTCACGTTTAATTAGTATTTAGGCCTAAAGTTCATGCAGTCACATACAATAACTTTTTATTTAATTACTGGGAAAATGTACAACTAGCATTTTTAGTCTCTATATACCTATTCTTATTGTTTACTAATTGTCATCAGTTACTTTTGTGTACACACTCATAGCGTATTTTTAACTTTTAACAGTAACATGTTGGTTTTCTTAACTTGAATTATTATTCAGTACCTACCTAGGTATTTACCTATGCATATTAAGTAGGTATACAAGAAATCTGAATAAGGAAAGACAAAGTATAGGTACACACAGATAGTTTTTATGGCAGTTCGAATGATAAAGTGTAGGGAGAGACATAAATAATGTTCAAATACAAGTAAATGACAACTTGTATCGCCAATAAAGAACAATCGCTCGTTAGTTATCCTATCCGTCACTTATCCCACTTATGAATATTTACAAAGAAGATTATATGAGTCAAAAAATTCCAATCGACTTAATTGACAATGCAAACACGTTAAAGTGTGCACCAGTATAATTTGTATTGTATAGATATGAGTAAAAGTATGATTTTTCCATGTTTGACTAATTAGTATACAATAGGTAAACATTGTTTACAACCGCGCATAAAGTAAAGCACAGGTATATAATCCCGAGACAAACAATTATTTGCCGTTAGTGATTTTTTTGGTGAGGCAAATTGGAACTGAGTCGAAATTAATATATCTTATTGTGAATTGTTGTTGTTTCTTATATACAATTATGAAAGTCTGATGTGAGGTATGCGAGGGGATTCAGCAGACAATAATTTGCAATAAAATTAGATACAAACTTGTAGTTCGTTGAACATTACTGTTCTTTTCGTACTAATAATACACTTTATATGTAGTTTATTATTGTAGTGCAGCTCTAGTATGCAATAATAGCAAGAATATCTACTCGCTATAATAATATTGCCCTGTCCTGTCTTCATTTACTTCACAGTGCAGGAGTAGCTATTAAATGGAGGATTAGTATAAATGATGGACCGGTTTGTTTCCGGTCTGTTGAATTTTTTGGATTTTGTAGCAATTGTGCTAGTGCAGAGAGAATGTTGTTATTGTTAGGTTAGTTAGGCTGCATTAACTGACTTAGTGTGGCAAGACAAAGTTGCATAACAGTAAAAAAAAGGAATCGGATAGGATGGCGAATTGAATTGGGCTGGCTCGTTTAAGTGTGTAAAAGTTGCCTTGTTGTTAGGTTTTCGATGTGTGAACTCAAACTAAGCGAAAAGTTAGACAGATATACACAAAATAACAAAATGCATACTAAAGTGGACATCATCATGCATTTATTATTGTTCTGTTGCAAATCCTATACGAATGCATTTCGTTGACATTGAATTTATGGTGGTTGATACTGAATGAGATTATTAAGGATATAAGGAATATAGCATGTCATTAGACGACGAGCATATTTGGGATGGCTATGCATGTGAAGATCACATAATAAAAGAAGAATTGAATTAGACTTGGTCAGTAGTGGAATGTTGTGGTGTTGCATATTAAGTACAACAAGTGGCCAATGCAGTTCATAATGAATTTACAGTATGTAGGTGCGTTATCTTTGTTTTGTAAAGTCTACCGGAAATGGTACAATGCCCTTCCTTTTAAAACATCGTAACCTTCAACTTGAATTGGATGGAGGGCAATGTGGTAGAAAAGTCAAGATTACTAAACTTCTTTCCTGTGTATAGTAGTCCTATTTAGTAGTTCATCATCTCTTATATCATAAAAGACACCATAAAGATAAACTTAATTATTTTCAGCATCTTGATATGGTGCACTTAGTTTTTATGGGTTACCCTTGCTAAATATAGAATGAGATTAAGCATATTATTATGAGCACAGGTAAAACCATATCTTTTGTAATGGGAGTAGGAAGGACATTGATAGGAAAATAAAGAGAGCAGAAGAGTACATTGAATTCTTAGAAATTCTCACGAAAGATGACGAACTCTGGAAAAACTTCAATTGCCATGCACATTATTATCGTATGGCTGATATTTTGTCGATATAAAAATAATGTGCACATGACAGAATAATAAATAGTACAGTTATAATAGGTACATCGCTACATGCTACACGTAGTATATGATGATAAATTGTGTACATATGTATCACATAAAATTTGATGTGTCTACGTATCTGTTGCTGAATCTTGTAACGTGCACATAGTTGGAGAATAAGTGGTTGTATTTGTGTAAAATGTATTTTTATATGAGATTAGTTAGATATTGGGAAAAGATGCTATAGGAAAATTGCAAAAGTCATTCTAAGCATTAATTCTCAGTTGAGTGCACAGCCTGGGAATGAAGGGATTTGTAAAAATGTCTGTCTGCTAAATCATTCATTGTCAAGGAAGAAGCCGCATTGAGTATTCGATTCACACACGATAGCTTGTATTACGTATAGATTAGAAAATGTTTCTTGCCGACTGATAATGGTAATACAATAATTGCTCACACAATGCACACAGACACTAAGGATATTGTGAAATTGCAATGAGGAGAGCCGAGTTTTTAAAGTAAAACAAGAACATTCTTCCTAGCATCGCTTGCGAGTGTGAATAGCGAGGATTTACGATACTGTTATTCTGTCTAAGGTTGTAATTGTAAATTGTACTACCTATACGCGTTTATTAGGCTGTATTAGTCAGTAGCTATATGAATGTTGTGTGTTAGATAGTTGAAAATGTAAATATATGACAGATTCAGCCACCCATGGGATAGTAAATTCTATAATGTACAGGTACATAGAGCTATTATGGCTAATATTATAACATGGTTGGTTGTTTATAAAATAAATTGAATGAAGCATGTTGTTGGAAGTTGTATTCTTTTAGATCTATTGGAGTAGTTCATTCGTTAGACATGGTTTACCCTTTTCAGTAGTACAGTAAACTATTCTTGTCCCATCACTCACACAACCATCATCAGCACTTGGCTACTTACGACTACCTTAACTTTTCTGCCATCCCTCAATGTTCACACACACAAGAAGATTTTTATCATTATATACAGAGCAAATGTTGTTTGGCGTGTCTGAACTTGAATTGGAATCGGCAGCAGCCTTCGCTTTGGTTAACTCTACAGCAATTCCATTTGTCATTGCAGAACAATGCGGGCACTGACTGAATGAATCTGTTTTTTTCTGACACCGTCACCCAGTGAGCAACAATAACCAGTAAAAATGTCATACGGGATGACGACACGTTGTGTTCTGGGATATTTTCAATTTTTTAAACAGGAAGAACTACCTAGAGTCTTTATTCTAGTTTCACACAACATTGAACTAGAAGAGTCTTCATTGGGATATCACCTGTTGATTGGACTTTGTGCTGAAAACATAATTAATAAATTCGACGAGAAATATAACGTGGAAAGTATACGTTCTAGTTTACTAGCTAAACAGAAAATAATTACTGTGTGTAATGCACTTTCTTTGTCTTAACAATCATCTCGTTATAAAAGCTCTACATATTTGCATTGGTAATTTCCTACTAGAAGGATAGATGTACGAGTAGATTAATTTTTCTCACATAACATGTAAATATTGGCATGATTAATCAATTTTCTTTGTATCTTGCCGTAAATGAGAATAGGAAGGAGATTCATTAATTTTAATGCTTCCAATAAATGCGTTAACATAGATAAAGAAAGGTCAATTAACACAGGGTTATGTTAGGTTAGGTGAATCTAGATCTAAATTACAATCTAAACAACGGAATATTGTGACTGTTATAAAAAATGACGATTTATTTCAGTATAGCTGTCAAAAATGTGACGAGTGTCACTTTTGTGTGATGGAAAAGGAGTGTAGGAAATTATAATGACTTGATAAGGGATAGGTAAAATCTAAACGGTAAAATTACTAAAAGATAAAATGGTTTACTATTTTGCTCTTTTGGTTGGCAAGTATGATTGACCTGGGCAGAACAGCAATCTAAGTGACAGAATATGACACTAAGCGCTTCTAAGAGGCTAACTTTGTTAAATGATCTTTCTGTTATGTTTAAGTAGCTCATTGTATGCGGATTTTGTGAGGAAAGGACGAAAAAGAGAATGAACCGCAAGAAAAATGCGGAAATTCATTGAAAACTTTGTTGGAGTGCAGGGAACATACTAATGTTATAGTCAGTTCACGATTTACATAAGATACAGAGATAGACAGAAGAGAGTGGACTCTGATGAACTTTCTGGCAAATATTTTATGTGCATTATTTAGAGAAGAATTTTGCTGTGTGGTTTTGCTTGTACATATGTTTGCTCGTTTGCAGTCAGGGCTGTTACGAATAATTTAGAGCAGGCAATAAATCAGAAACACCGTATTAGCTCAGGTTTATTAGGGAAGATGAGAAATGCTCTAGGACGAAAGTACATTTACTTGCATCGCATACATTATCCTTAATAGCCTTTTTTCACCATTCGACAAAGAACTGTATTTTCTTAGTTTATATATTAGGATTTGAATTTAAGGAAAAGGGAGACAAGGCTTGAATGAATGCATTTGCTCCATTTTATTTTATTTGGCACACCTTTTAAAGACGTTTCGGTTTATTGTCTTTGTCCTTATCCCAGAAAAGAAGAAATTTCTGCAGTTTAACTCCTTTCCATTAGTATCTGGTGGATTTTCATGCTCTTTTAAATATATGACTATGCCTATGGCTCCTAAAAGGTCCCCATTAGACGTTTTACGAGTAAATCTAACTAATGAAGATAATGGTGCACGTTTTGTGAGTTGACTCACGGCACGGCACAAAAATTATTCACCCTCTTCATCCTCGCTCGACCTAAAAAGCTTCAATTATCTAATGAATAAATAAATAAAACAATACTACAACGGACCCTGTCTTCTCTCTAGTCAGAAAAACTCACAAAACAAAAGATGAAGACATTTTAGGCTAAATCTCTGTTTTTCATAGATACATCGAGTAGGTATCTCTTCCAAGCGTCTCGTCCATTCCAATGAATAATTAATGATTCATCATTATCTTCTCTGTTTCCTTTTATACTACAGAAATTATATCCTTCCTTTTTAACAAAAATTCTTAATCCAAATCATCGAAAATATATTTAGGTAACCATCTATAAAAGTCATCATCTACTATAGGCCTATTATAATGAACTTGATTTAACAGGAACTGTATATACTATTGCCACTAAAGCTTTTTTTATTCGATACAAAATATCGAATATTACAATGATTAGATACATGACTGATGTAGTGGATATATATTTACAATGAAATTATTAAATCTTGAAAACTGTGGATCCTATCACTGTAGCATAATAATTTGAATAGGACCCTATTTTACTTTTAGAATAAAAGGAAGCACATCTACATTTCGCCAGAAATAAATAATTGATTAAATATGTTCCAAGAATTTATATGCAGATTGTTCAATATGTCAGAATTATTTAACAAACACAAGTACGAACTAAAAGTTCTATTTGCAACTATGCTATTGTAGCACGGACGGATATTATAATGAGGATTTGATAAATAAAAGTGATACTAGCAGAAAGCAATGCGCTAAAAATTAGATGCAATTAAGATGGGTAGATATGACATGAACATCCACTCGGACTCTTTGGCATCGTTAATAACAGTGTACAGTTAAGAAATAGAGCTAGGTTATGCCGTAATTTCTTTTATGTCTGCTACATTTATTTTGTTTGTTTCGCTATTGTTTTACGGTTGTAGTATATTCTGAACTTTACGAGCTGGGAAGGGAAAGAGTTTTAGTCGAGTACTAGAACAGCATGGGGTGCTGTACTTTGTTGTTTGATTATTGTTTTGCAAACAAACTTGAGTTGGAAAATATAAGTGACAAGATTAAATAAGACGCCTTCTTCGTTTAAGATCGAGTACATTTCCTTCATTTGACGAGTTGTAGAAAGGTACTAGTAGAAACATTATAGATACTTTTTGCTCTTTGAGATGATGCAATTATGTTGCAGTTTTATTTCTGCTCAAGATTTAAAATGCATTCATGTAAAACTAGAGTAAGGTGAGTGATATGTCAGTTAAAACGCCTTTGTCTATACTAATCCAATGTAATAAGTTTGTAAAACAGGTTTGAGAATTAATTTCGTCTAGAGATGGTTCTTGTATTTAAATTCTCTACTAAAGATGCCTACGTTCATGTGAATGGGTCTACTTAGGAAGACAACCTGCAGATAGATTACACAGATATTACATGCGCATATTTATTTAGTTGGAATTACTTAAGCTGTCATTACGTCATAATATATCGTGAATTAATCTCATCTGATATGAATTGGACACAGGTTGATTATGCGAAGCTTGGATTGTTAGTCCCGCTTCCTCTAGTACCTTTCTTTTATGTTAATGATGAAACAATCTGGGAGTTGAAACACTTGAAATTAATGTGATAATTATTAGGAGTCTTTTTCTTTGACTCTACATGTCTATCTCATAATATTATTAGATTTCTATGGAACATTATCAAGATTATTTCCCGGAAAATTACATAAAATCAGATACTAAACATAATTTCCCGCATTTTTTGCATGATTCTTGTGGTTAGCTAAATTGATAACAAATTAACTACAAATTCCTTATTTTATAACATGGAATGCTATATGTATTTACTGTATTTGTGTTAACAATGCTAAATACAGTTAGCAAAAGAGATTCTATCTAGAAGTGTAGCTATCATAGACGTAAATAATGTGTGTATGAGCAATTAAAATTAGTAGCACTGTGGCTGTGGCTTTTGTAAATTTTCTTGCGGTAGGTAAAAAAGATAAATTCTGTATTAGATTTCATTGCATGATAATTATGGGATGCTCATGCTATGTAATGAGCTCATTGTTCAATTAATTTTCCCTGTCGGATCGGAAATTGTAAAAAAACTGCGTTGAAAATAACATGACATTTTTTCACATGGAAGGAGACACACGAAACAAGGGAGACGCAGCCTTGTCTTTTAAGACCTTATTATTGTTATTTTACTTGTCTAGTCTAGCATCCTTGCTTGTCTTAAGTTCGTGTGTGGTATTTCTATAAAAAATATTACCGAAATACACGGGAGACATGCAATTCCTGATGCAATTTACCTATTTACACAGTTAGGGAAGATAATGGAATGGATTTTACAAGATTCCATCTAATAAAATGACATTACAACAATTGTGCACACTTTAATACATAGAAAAAACCACCTTTTCAATGCATTGCTTTTTAATTTTTAAGAATTTCATTTCGTTTGATTTAAAGAAGTTCCGAAGCAATTAATTCTATTCATTAAAAGTAGATCGTCCACAAAATAACTTTTGATTAAACGTGATTCAAGATGATAATATTATTATGTATTGTTTTAATTAAAACATTTTCTGTTGGTTTTTTTAAAGTATTTAAGCATTAAAGAATTCAAGCCTTAATACTTAAAGTGTACACTTTCATATAGAAATTGTAAAAAACTCATTGCAAAAAAAAGAATCTGCATTCTGCATGAATTTTTTAAGAGAACCGTTTATGTAATAAATGCTGCATACAAATTGGATAAGGATGTAAGTGTTTTCCTGTTATGTATGGAATAATAACCGAAATGTTGTTCTAATTTGCAGAAAAAGTGTGCTCAAGGCCATGGACGTTCGAGCGAGTACCGAATAAAATGCTGCGAAATCTGGATAACACTTTGATCTTCACATCAACGAAAGAGGCTTGTCTTGCAGCTTGCTTGAACGAGGTAAGGTTTAACTCAATTAATCAAGCAATGCATCAATCATCTCTTCCTTGTTGAAACACTGTAGCGCATCTGTCAAAAATGCATTTTCCCTGATTTTAGATAAATTGCACGCTACTTTATTGGAATGAAAGCAGTTGCGTTTTGCGTTTGCACTTTGTGTCGATGAAAGCTACAGGATAAATTGAGCATGAATTTTTTACCTCCCACTAAGTAGTTTTCTTCCACTTGAAGTCTCAAACTATGTAAAATAATACAGTTTTCGCGAGATTGCTGTACTGTTGTGTACAGTAGAGATAAATAGCTTACATTATAACTAGTAGCTATAGATTTAATGATAGTTAAGGTGAAGTTGGACCGTTTGTCAGAGATAGGTATCTGTAGAATGCTCATAAGTATATTATATAATATGAATTTATCTGTTATGCATCTGTATTCGAATCCAATTCCGAATTGCATTCACTTAGCTTAGCTAGGAGGCATAAAATATTTGATTTATCTAGTGGCAGAACATTAACTCAGCTCCATACTTGGATTGGTTTAGTTTTCTTCTTTAACACTGATACATTAAAAAGACGAGTTTTTCACCATTCCCCGACTAGACTGTAGGATTAGAAAGATTTTATTTATGCTGTAAATGTTAAGTAACCGTACATTTGACTGGGCTTGTCTTGCTTTAGCTAAACTTATAATATTATTATAGTCATGGACAATGCTAGCGAAGGATAACCTACGGCACGCCAGGACTAAATATCTTAAAATGATAACTTTGGCTTAAATTATGGGAAAAAATTCTGTCGACTGTAGACACAAAGTAATCTATGGCTTAATAGAATAGTAAACTATAGGCTAATCTGCTATATATGCTATAAACATGACAGATAGATGATTAGATGGAACTCACGTGCGTGTATCAAGCAGAGCATTGCAAAATAAAACTCCAATGCACACTTAAGGCAATAAAACTGTTTCTTCTCTTCGCTTTTGATTTTCTTCCGACCAGGAAAAGGCTTACTTGTTATACAGACTCTCTCTCTATGTCTGTCTCTTACATTATTACATAATAATCTCTGTATATGTAATATGTAGGGGTAAGAAAGACACGCGGCTCTATAGATGACGTAATTTAACCGAGTTCAAATGCATAATGCATTACATAAGAAGGTTGTCCTAGACTCATTGTCATTATAGATCAACATGCCATAGCATTTCAACTGAACTGAAAATCTGACTTCTTCTCGTTTAGATTCCAAAGAAAACATTCGCTTGACAGTTTGCATTTTGATGATCAACAAAGAGTGAAGATGAAACAAAGTGATAGGTCTTAGCTCCGTGTCCTCTCTTAAATATTTTACATGTACAAGGTCTCTTCGTCGGTATATTTAATACGGAAGAGTCTTTACTTACTTGCACTATTAAATGTATACAGGGTGATTATTAGTCTCCTTTTTTACTCGTGGATTTTTATAATTACAATTTTATGCTTTGCTTAGCTCCCCTTAACTCTTACCGTTGTTTTGCTTTGTTTTGTTTTGATTGGTCAAGCTCATCAGAGGCCAAGTTCAGCTCAGTTCATTCATTCATTTCTCCATTCATTTAGTCAATCACGAGCCGAAACTAGAGGAATATCAACCTCAGTATTATATCTATATAGCTTATAATAATATTATTATAACAGGAGAACAGACTTATATTTACTACAGATGGTTGCACATTGAAAAATGGACGCACCTTAACTTTGTAGAGTACACATACTGTTCTTAGTAGTTCTGTTATTAATGTTGAAAAAGACGCTATGGCTATTATATTGCTATCAGCATTTGTACAATAATTGCTTGATGAAGTAGTGTTTGTTGGTGGAGAGGTCTGAGAATGCAGTTGCCTCCTATTAATCTTAACCTTGCTTATGATTTTTAGCTATTTATTTGATCTAGTGGTGAGTTGCGTGTAGGAAATCAAGAAGGGTAGTGAGCAAAAGAGGAAGAAGTCAAAGAGGATTTAATGAGAGAAGAATTTTTCTCAGTCTTTCATCATTAATAAAGATTTATTATGAGATTTGGTTTACCTGTACATTATCCTTACGTTACCACACTTTTTATTATTTACAACAGTAGTAAGTAGTAGTAGCCTTAGCTTAGCTCAACTTACATGCATTCCTTGAGTTGTTTAGCTTATTGCTTACGGGAACTCCGTTGGCTCTCCTTATATTATAGTAGAAGTCACTTCTTCGGGATTTACTTATTATTATAAAGGGACTTTTTTCTAATCTATGGCTTAATCATAGCCTAAGTACTAACATAACAACACAAAACGTAACACAGAGACAATTCTGAGTATTTGCTTTGGACGTTTTTTTCCGGCCAGTTTTTATTTACAATGTACATCGTGCTATGCTATGCTACAGCTTGGCATAATCACTTGTTAGCTACGTGTTTTATTTTACAGGCAAAGTGACTTCTACATTATAATCTTGGCTATAGGGGATTCCTTTTGCACAGAGAGCTTGTATTTCTTTATTGGCTCTAGCTTCGTTCATTCATCAAATACTACACCCAATACCTCAGATAACACAACTAACAATCCTAAGAAGTATACAATAAATTGTAAAAGTACACAACAGGCACACTGGGCAATAAAATCCCAAGCTAACCAAACCAACTCATTTAAGCTGTACTTTTGCATATCTGTGGCTTCCCATTCTCATATTATACTACTAAACAAGCAAAAGGTATTTTTGCCACTAGATATATGTTTTAGTAGAACAAATTCTGTTTGACCATGCATACATTATGGTTAACATATAATAAATATCACACTATGCTACATGAGACTTACTTCAAATCCAGACACAATCAACTTTATAAGTTGTAAAGTGAGTATAGTTGATTGAGAGATATAAATTATATATGATGTATTATGTCGTTCGCACAGCGAAATACAGAGACAGTAGTAGTTGAAATTATAACGGAGTTCTTCACCGTAGTTAGATATTAGAGTATTTAGTGTAAACGAATATAAGGGAAGTCTCTTTGCCTATAGACAGTAGTAGACGATGTATTTGTGCACAATCATATAATGCGTATATTTCATTTTGATTGAGAGCTTTTAACTGTATTTCTTTTTCTTGCTTTGAATTGCAATTGCACAGATAGAGAATAAAAAAGAATAGGGCTTTATACATTTGTCTATTTCATTTAACTCTCAGAAGTAGAGATACAGTGTGTGTGTGTCTCTCTCTCTCTGTGTGTCTATGGGTAGGTATGTATATAAATGGATAAAAACAGTTTCTATACTGGATGTGTAATGTAAAAGGAAGGTAAATTGTATTATTTTGTGTTTGTATTTGTAGATGTACCTATGTGAACTTTGTGTAGAAGAATGATTCACTTACTACTTCCCCAGATACACATAGAAATAGAGAGAAAAGACAATTGTGGAAATCACAATAGAATCTACCATATCTAATAGAATACTGTAATGTACAGTGATGATATACTGTTTTTCTTCATCTCTGTTTCTACCTTTTAACGTCTATGACTACAAAGATAAAATAAGATTGTTGCCGGATTAGTTATAAAAAGACATGTGTTAGCGGGGTTCGTTGACTATATGTTCTCTTCTCTGACTTGCTATACAGATACACATGGCCTGATTTGGCTTATGCTTTTCTCTACCAGCTAACTGAGATCTTAAAGATAATATCGTATCGTATGTAACAGTGGAAAAGATTCTTATTAGACTACACAGAACAGGCAGACAGATCAGAAATAAATAAGAGCGAATCAAGAGTCTGATGCTGATCATTTCTTATCTTTTTTGAGTCCTGCTTCCTATCTTTATAATATAGTTCAGCATATTGAGATGAATTGTACTCCTTTAGTTTTGAGTGATGTGTCTGATGCTTTATATCAAGCTAGGTTAGTGTTAGTTAACTTGGCTGAGGAAAAGTAACGGAGTTGGTGGGGCGAAAAATTCTACCCGGTTTTACATCCATTTTTATTGTTATGCTTTAGTGGTAGTGTGATATACTGCAATATTATTATTATCTCAGCTAAAAGCTACTCTACTCTAATAGAATTGCATTATATGCGCATATCTACCTTATGTAAAGCTGTAGGTAGTAGCTTTACATTCCTTACTTTTAGCCTTACCTTATTAGTACGGTTAGTTTTTCTTGCTTCCACTATGTGCACACATGAATGATGCTAAAGATAAGATTATACCTGAGTCTCTCAACATGTTACTGCAATCTATAGATCTAATAGTTGCACATTGCACATACACACACGTCAGATTCTATTATTTTCAGAAGAATTGAATTTTACAGTGGATATTACTAGGTATATGTGTGTGCTAGAATCTTCACGTGTATTACTCGAATTAGTCTGACTAGCTGGACTATTTATTTTGAGTATGACCAATTATTGCATAAGAGCAGAACATAAATGCTTATTAGGTACTTCCAGTAAATACAATGTAATTTTTGATGATATAACAATTGGATTATGTAAGAATTATTGATAAGTTATGTGAATTGAACGTGAAATGATGTTCTTGAGGTTGAACATACAGTCCGTGCTGTTGATTTGCTATTGGAAATAGATAAAAGAAGTTTTTTATCGTCACGCAAGCATAGATACACTTGTATCATTAATGGACAATCTTGAAAATCATCTTTTATTAGTTGATAGAGTAGAGAAAGAGGAGAAAGAACGGTGAGTTTGACCCAGCACAGACTGTGACTGCTGAAATGGCTCCAACATTTTACTTAACTTTGCTAGTAACTGGATATTGAAGTGACCTATGAGTAAAATCCAAAGTATTATCATGTCATATAGTTTGTAAATTGATGATGATAATCTTTTTAAGTTGTTGGAGAATATATTATTTCCGTGAATATACGCCAGAAACGTTTAGGGTTTTGTAACAGAATTTTTTTCTCTCTCTCACACTTGTTGTTAATAGCTGACATTGTACAGCTTTCTGTTTATAGTTGATAGAATTAAGAGTCGACTAGCGGTCAGACAGTGCCGTGTGGTTAGAGAGTGAGATGGCTATGGGAATTTGGAATTGTTTTCCTATTGGGTTCTTTAGTGGGGATTAAAACGGTGATTTTCTCTGCTTGATTGTTGTGGTGAAGCCCAGAAGCTCTACGAACGTACATGACAATGGCATAGCACTGTAATAATCTTTCTCTTGTCACTTATTATATGATATTATTATGTTTACTGTCTTTTATTATGGACATACATTATATCTATATCATATATCATAAGTAATAAACATTACTGTAGTACTGGCCTAGTTTTTATTGTGGCCACATTAGATTATTATGGCAGGAAATGCATTTGTTGATTGTGCGTGGATAAGTGCAGAGACATTTCTACGCAACACACACAAAACATGTGCGTATATTCATACATATTAGCCACACGTATAGAATTCTTCCAACGCAATTTACTCCGACTAATGACAAATAATAGCCCTTTTCTTATGTTATGCAATTAGCCAAGTGAAATTATTAATATTACTATAAGCACAACACAACTCCTTGTAGAAATGAGACGAAACCAAATAGCATGCATGCTATGCATTCTCAAATCTTAAACTATGTAATATGTGCGAGATAAGTTAAGTGAGTAGTTAAATGCTTTGCAATTGGGAATTCAATCATAAAGTTCAGGATACAGTAGCACGGATCTCTCTCTGGATGTCATTATATTATCATACGCTAGTCAAGTACCGTACTCCTAATCACACTATAATCATAAAATAGATTACTTTAAGTTACATAAGCGTGCATGCAATTCGCAATAGCTTGTTATTCATTTCAAATTAAACACATGTTATCCTGACGCAATTCATCGCGAAAATGAGTAGAGACATGGAACTTGGAATTCTACAGATAAAATAGTTATCTTTCAACGAAAAGCATAAAGGTCCTCTTGAAAACGTCTTAAATGCAGAAGATTTGTTATATTCGAAGTTTCTAAATTAAATACTTTTGAAGTGTAATTAACGAATTCGACCAAATTAATGATCGGTGATAGTGGTAATATATTGGCAAGATATTTTAGTTTTTGAATTTCAGTAGCAGCTCAATTTTAATTAGGAAAACAAAATTGATTCGGGACATTTTAACGATTTGTTATAGAAATTATTAAGGTTTTAACACAAAATGTAATCTCTTATATTAATGAAACAACTATTAAAATTGTTAAAGAAAATCTAGGAATTCTTTAGTGCACACAATAGAAGCGAAACATTATGAGAAGGATGAGGAAAACATGAGCGAAGTTGCCCTTAAGATTTAGTTGATTCTTGTCAGTAAGACTAGATAATTGTAGGAACACTCTCACTCACTGATCTAACTCAAAGGGAAAGGAACTCTTTACGATGACAATTACAAGATAGGTATATTATTATGAAGGAAGGAATGTTCTTTTGACTGTGCGTCTTTTCTTTTGTTTAGTATTCACTTGACTGCTCGTAATATTGCGATAAAAGTTGTACACTATGGCTATTTGCTTTATTTTTTATGTATTTGGCAATTGCACGGTTGGAGGTTTTCATGGAACAGAAACGCACTGTAAAATGCCTGAGGGAGAAAAAAAACGCAATAAAAATTTATGAATTACATTGAAAATTAGATGTAGGCAGTATTACACGATAGGAATCGTAATTAGTTGGCGCTTGCTTCATGTGCTTCTGTTTTTTAATGTAATTATGTGGGTGTGGATGTAATGACGACGGGAAAACAAATAGAATTGACCTTGCATTTCACTTACTCACTGAAAACCATCTTGTGCATCCTCTGTCTTCTAAACAATTTTTATTATACGTGCAGTCGGTGTGAAATGCGCTATTAACTTTTATTAGAATCGAAATTTCACAGATCAGAGGCTGGAAAAGAAGCATGTGACACATTTATAGCTTTTCTTAGCATGGGACGTAGCATTTATTATTTCTATTTATTTTTACCTCCTCCTCGCAATTAATACTGAAAATTAAAGTGATGATTAGTCATCCTGTTGGAATTTCCATGTATATGAAGCTTAAAGGCAATGTGCTAATTCGACATAAGAATACGTAAACAAGGAAAAGGCAGATTAAGTCATTTAGAAATAGGTGCTAGTTGTACACAGGATGAAATTCCTTGAGCTAGCTCACGTCAAGTCGTGGTGAGATAATCAGCGGAGATCTGTAATAATTAATTTTGTAATGAGTAAATGTAATAATAAGCGTATCGAAAAATTACTTACACCTACTATAATTGCTTTGGTTTCATCATCAAGGAAATTGGCGTCTGGTGATGATGAGCTTTTCAATTTCGAATGTTGCGGAGAGGTAGAAATAGAAGATGTTCTCAAAGATAGTAAGAATTAAAGTGTGAAGGAAAACACAAGTTTTCTTGAAGAGATTATAGTAGCTAATGGGAAGAAAATGTATTTGTTGTTGCAAGTTGCAATGCTTTGTTTTATTTTTCAGTAATGAAATGCATCTACACACACATGCACGTAAAGTAATTAGTTTTTTGCTTTTCTTATTATAAAATGTAAGAAGGTTCTTGTACAAAGAAAGTCTTTTGCTATTATTCCTTGATGGATGTTTTCTGTTTGCTGAGAGAGAAGCTATTGTAATTTGTAATTTTCGCTTCATTACATTTTTTACAGTGCTATATAAAATGAGGGAATGAAGAATGGCGGCTATAGTTGATAATATAAAATTAGCTTAATGTTTAATCCTAATTTTCTTTGTGTCCCACAGCGCCGATTTACCTGCCGCTCTGCCGAATACAATTACGTGACCCTCCAGTGCCACTTGAGTGAAGAGGACAGAAGAACCGCCCCCGACTCGGCCTTCGTTGATGCCACAGGAGTAGACTACTTTGAAAATCTTTGTCTTCAAGGGAATCAAACGTGCAAAACAAAGAAAATGTACGCTGAAGCCAAAGTGGGCGTCCCAGCTGACAGAGTCGCTCATTATGTTGGTCTCCATTATTACGTTGACAAAGAATTGCAATCCTCTGGGCTGGCTGGATGCAAACGAGCTTGCGAGATCGAAGATGAATTCCTATGCAGATCTTTCCTTTTCAAAAGCAGCGTCACTTCCGGATACAACTGCCAAATGTACCACATGGATCACCGCACTTTACCTGATGGACCTGCCACTTACCTTAACACCGAAAGACCTCTTCTCGACAATGGAATGCCCCTTGGAACCTACCAGGAAAATCAATGCGATGAGCAAGCCATTAAAAATAACAAACCCGAACCCATAATCATGGAAGATGACCCACTGAATATCAACGGAATGAACCCTGGAACTTTCAAACCTGATGTCAATGGAGAAGATTGTGATCACACTGGAACTTGTTATGATGGTAAATGTCAATTTATAATTCTCTGTCACCTAATTACAATTTATAATATTATTTTTGAAAATATAATTGTACTGGTTGATGTTTTAACTCGAAATGTAGTACTGTGTAAGAAAATTAGGGATGGTGCTAATAAAATTGATTGTTGTACTATTAGTTCAAGTACAATGTAAAGACACAAGAATTGCCGTTCAAGTACGTACTAACAAACCATTCAACGGAAGAATTTACGCCATGGGACGTTCTGAGACTTGCAACGTTGATGTCATTGACTCAGATGTATTCCGTCTCGACCTCAGTTTGTCTGGTCAAGATTGTAACACTCAGTCTGTGGTAAGGGAAAGAAAACAAAGTGGAAATAAATATAAATCATAAAATCCCGTTGTGTAGTCTGAATGCATAGATTTGATATGCTCTTTATGCATACACAGGTACTTTTTGATATTGATGTTGAGCAAATAAAGAATGTTTTTTGCGTACTTTGACTGTTTTATATAGGGAGGAGTTTATACGAACACCGTGGTTCTCCAACACCATTCTGTGGTCATGACTAAAGCCGACAAAATCTACAAAGTGAAATGTACATACGACATCAGCTCTCGCAACATCACATTCGGAATGATGCCAATTCGTGATTTGGACACAATTTCCATCACATCAGCCCCAGAGGCTCCCCCACCAAAAATCAAGATCTTGGACAACTTTGGCAAAGAAGTGGAAACTGTTCGCATCGGAGATCGTCTTACCTTCAGAATCGAAATCCCCAACAACAGTAAGTTTTGATATTTACGATCCATGTTCCTGAGTTTGTTGTTCTATTCTAGAGATTCATAGACCGCTATTTATTATGAGTCCTGTGTGAGTGACTCAATGAACAAAGGTGTATTTGGGTCGAGGAATTTGCAATTAAGAATCTTAAGACTCGCACCAGTTAGCAGTTCCGAAAAATTATTTAGCATAGTTAAGGATTCCTTTATATTTCATTGAGTAAGAGCATTATTTCCTGCTTCATTATGTCATATTCAGAGTTTTAATCAGTAGCTGATGATAATGTACCTGTTCTGATGCACTGACTATGTGTGCAAACAAGAAATGAGTTTGTAGATAGAAGACGAAGAACAAAACAAAGAGAATATCCTCACGACTTGATTCCCTATTAATTGGAACTCTTGTGTTTTTTTCTTACAGCTCCTTACGGAATCTTTGCACGAAGCTGCATTGCAATGGCCAAGGACTCACGATCTACTTTTAACATTATTGATGACGACGGGTAAGTCCATTGAATCTTCTTCACATTGCTTTCCATTCTACTACTGCAATTTGATTTGATTCGCTCTCATTCATTTATTAGCTCGTTCATTCAGAGTTAATTGAGCGAAGGCTTATATACTAAAAGGTTAAACACTTACCTAAACGTTTTTGCAGTTGTCCCGTTGAGCCATCAATCTTCCCTAAATTCTCACAATCCAGTCAGTCTGCTCTGATCTCAGAATATGAAGCCTTCCGTTTCACAGAGTCATATGGAGTCATCTTCCAATGCAACGTTAAATATTGTCTAGGACCTTGTCCAGCTGTAAGAAAAATCTCAAAGATTATTGTTATAGTGTAAACTATGGGAATTATAAGTTTTATATTGGATTTTTGATGATTTCAGGCTGAGTGTACATACAATAGAGAGAAATTCGACTCATACGGCAGAAGGAAGCGTCGTAGCGCTGCTGACGGAAGCGACGGAACTGCCATTGCCAACCCCAACGCTACCAGCGCAGATCTTACCCTTAGTCAAGAAATTCTTGTATTGGACTTCAATGAAGAACTCCCCAGCAACATGCCCAAATATTCCATGCCCAATGATCCGTTTGAAAATATGGCAGGAGGATCTGGAACTCGCTCTTATTCCAATGGCCCAGCATCGGGTGGATATGGACCTCGTCAATTCTCTGACGGAGAATATGGTCCTGCAGGAAGCTGCCCTACTAAAAACTCCGTTCTAGTTCTTTCAGTTGTCTGTGGTCTCTTACTCCTCCTTTACATTGCCTCTGCAGTGTGTTTCTTAGCCAAAAGTCGGCCGTGGAGAGGATCTTCACTGGGACCACACCATAAACACATAATGCAGTAATTTAGATTTAGGACGATAAGTAGGTAAATAGCTAACGTAAAAAAGGTAACCAGAATTAAAAGCGAATTAATTTTACTCGTAAACCTCATACAGTTGATGGAAAGAAAGGAACTTAAGCAATTCATTCATTACATTAGCTTTAAATAACCAATTAACCTAAATCTGTGTTACATTTTTTATATTCTAGTAAATATAGAACAGAATTTTTACAATGATGATGATAAGTTAGATTTAATTAGGCAATTTTATATTATAATATGAAAATAACATATAGCCACGTCTCAACTAATAAAACGACGTGGCCAAATTCTAAATCTTTAATGGATTCGAATTTTTGTTTCGAATGTTATGGTCAAATGTTGCTTTTTTTAAATCGGTGTTTGAGGACAAACTCGGTGTACAAAGATATTACATTAAACTAATATGTTAACTTACTATTATTGTTATATATTATACTATTATGTAGTTAATTAGCATAGTTTGTAGTTTATAATTTAGTCCAATTAGGTTAGTGAGTAGTTTGTAAGAGTATTTTTACGGTGGGCTTACTGTTACGTAGTATTTTAGTCACCTCACTACACTACTCACTACAGACACATTCTGCAAGGAAGCACTAGGTAGTGATTTACTAAAAATTCACAAATGTAACCAGTTATGTAAACTAAATGAGCATTTGCATTTCATTTCTTACAGATAGAAATACAGATATAGGCATGGAAAAAGGTGTACATGGATTTGAATTTAATTATTTAGCTGACGTAGGTAGTAGTGGGAGAATTGTAGCTTGTAATTTCACTATAGTATTAACCACTAAAAATTTGGAAAACATAGTTTGTTTTGACACAAGTGAAAACCTAATTAAAAAGGAGTAGGAATCTCAGCGTAGGAAATGTCCGTTTTTGTAATGTAAATGAATTTACCAGTTTGTATTGTTAGGAAATAGTTTTCTTTTAGATATGCACAAGCCCACAAATAAGCACATTATGGAAATGAATCAAAATCACATCAATCTTCTCAATTGCCAAACTTCTAAAAGTTAGTTGTAATACGAATTAAAAAGGAAGCCTACTAATTAGATGTTTGTAATTATTAGTGAGTAATTAATAATCTATTTTTAGTATTTTTATGGAATTTCGGTCTGTTGGTTTGGCTTTGGTGGTATTTTTCGATCTTTTTTGTTAGTTTTAATATGCTATTATATATTACATGAAGTGTATATATAAATAGTTTCCTATCTCTCTCACTGTAATTTAGTGTGGTAAATTTTTATGGTTTTTATCTAAGCCAAGTGTTCTGTTTTGTTATATATTGTTATTAGTAATAAGGTCAGGTCAGGTCAGGTCCTATATTTATACGTAGATTAGTGTCTGCAGCTATTAGCTCAGTATAGGTAGGTAATCATTGTGAGTGTATTCATTTACCTTACAAAGCTATGATCGTACCTAAAAATGGGAAGTGATTGTTGTATTATTAAAAATGCTGAAAATGTATCTCTCGTTTAGAAAATGTTAATTACCAACGTAAAATCACCGGGAATCTACCACAAACCGGTGCTATTTAGCCACTACAACGCAATCATGGGGTATTATTGTTTGTGGACATTGTTGATGTTGTTTTGTAAAGGATTTTGTTTGTTATGTAAGCAGATTAATCAAAAATAGGCACACTACTATTGTAAAAAAATAATCTTTCCTGAAAATTTTGCAAAAAAAGTTAATTAAGCACAGTAAGTAGCTCTAGATTTTGTCTCGTCTAGTACTGGACCATTTCTTTAGAGTTAAAACTGTTGGTTAAGTTTCACTAAATAGTAATTACATGTAGAATCATAATAATTTGTTATTTCATTTCAAGGACAAAATAATTCGAAATTACGTGTTACGATTTTATACCAAGTACTACATGACATTTCGTTTTAGTACTTTTGTAATGTGATCCGTTTATCTTTACAGTAGGAGCGTCATGCTTAAAATGACGTAATTAATTGCCTACTGTGCTCCTACTCAATTTTGTACAGGCTTTTTTAACCAAGTACATTCGTTTACCATGTAATATGCGATTTGTAATGTTTTCATATGCAAAATCTCTGTATTGTTAGTTTTGTATTGAATCAGTACATATTATAAATTGAGTATGTAACGAAATTTTTTTAATGTAATTTTATTAGCTGCAAGAAAACGTTGAAAATTGAAGACAATCAACTTCTTACATTACATACAAAGAAAAACAACCTACCTATGTACTTAGTAATACAATACTTAAAAATACATACATAACATACATGTATGCATACGCGAAAAAGTGTATCAACATGAACTGTTGTGAACTGACTGCAATATTTATTAAATAAATAAAATGAAAAATAAAGACTTAGCTCATCTACTCTTATTCACATCCAAATCATAATATTTACTAAATCTCATTAAGGTTTATAATTATGCATAGAAATTATTATTATTGCATAAAATTCCTCTGCTATTTGAATATTTGAAGTTACCATTGTACGTGTGCCAATATTGAGCAAGACTTCAAGCGAGGCGTAATTATTAAATGCTAAATGGGATCATAAAATATAAACAACTGCGCAAAGAACAATTCCACAAAGCAAATGGGGAATGCATATAGCCAACCCCTTTGAAGTGTAAAAGCCAGGAAATCGGCACATTGCTGAAAACGACTGCCAACACGACATTTCGTAAACGACACATCACCACCTTCAGTAAAAGGCGCATATCGACTTCCTGAACTGTGCTGGACGTTTGCCTGCCGTGAAGACTCATAGGTTGGAGGCTGGAGGAGGGTATCATATTTTAGCATTTTATTTCACTCATACTTTTAACTCCTCTCTCCTCACTCTTCAGCTCAACTCCTTCGATTGTGTGTCTCAATTTTTCCATCGCATACCACATTCTCCTTGAAAGACATTTGCTTCGTTCGTATCGTACTCACTTGGAGTGTTCTCATTTTTGGCTGTTGGCAATGTCCTTTCCTCACCCGTCTGCTTCTTTACTTCCCTTCGACTCTCATCAGGTTGCCTCCAAATCAATTTAGCGTCCAAATATTCGTGATAGCTGTCTTTAAGTTCTAATAACCGAGAAATTTTTAGTGTTTTCAGCAACTGTTACAGCAAGGAGTTGTCGATATGTCTTCTTCTAACAAGTATGTCAATGTGGAATTCCGAACCAACTTGGACTCCCTCAAAGCTGCAGTGAGAAAAGCTGGAATTGTCCGAAAAGTCAATCTTGACATGTCATGGGAAGACGTTTTCCTACTGCAAAAGGTTATTTTCTTTGTCATTTTCCTAGCCCACGTAGCCATCCTAGAGGGGCCTTAACTTTTTAGAGCATTTTTAATGTCAAAGATCGATTAATATAAGATAGGGTACCTACCATATTTTTCTAGTGTTTTGACTATTGTAGCTTCACCATTTCCTTAATTTATAACAATAACAAATCTTATTTTACAGATTCCTGTGGATGAAAGGCTGAGTTACAATGTGTCCAGTCGTAATGGTTGCATAATAACATCTGTCAAGAATACGGTTAGTAAAAGAAATGATTTCATTTCGTGATTTTATTTTGCGAATGTACGTTATGACAGTGGATTTGTTCTCGTCTTTAAAGGTTGGAGAACATATCCGAAAATTTGCAATTCCCTTGCAGCTCTACCCTGTGACCATCGAACTGAATGTAAAGAAAGAGCGAGTTGAAAGAGTGGAGACGGTATCATCAATGCCAAGGGAATTTGCCATGGGACATCACTTGCAGCTAAACAATAGTGCTCCTGGGGGATCACGGGGTGCCGTAGGCGGACCGGTAGTTGTGGATACCCGTCCAGCACATGTCATCCTCCTGGAAACTTTGTTAAGGGAGCAAATGCATCAACTCATTGCGGACGAAGGGGATGAAGATGAAGATTCGAATTCTGGAAACGACTCTAATTATTCAAGCGATGGTATTTGTGACGAGCGAGAAATGGAAGGTGGTCTTCCAAATCCCCATTGCCCCTATGCTAACAATGGAGATCCTCCAGTGGTTATTACTTGGAATTTACCTCCTGTACGCATTCCAGAAGGACGATTGTTGGCAGCTGTACGTATTTTTATTCTTTATTTGTATTTACTATTAAAAAAGTGGAAATGATTTTGGGCTTTTTCTTTCATCTTTGCCTAGAGTGTAATTGAGACACCTAAGGTTGATGGAGTTCCATTTCTGAATAGCACGCAAATCAAGATGTGCGCTGGAATGCTGGTCAACCGCTTTGGATTAGAAACTGTAAGAACTTTTCCTTTAAAAATATCTTTGCTCATTCATCCCTTTATTCATAAAAGATTATACTTAAAATAAATACTTATTTGATTTCAGATGTTGGAGAAGAAGTTTGAATTTGTCAACATGATGACTGATAAACCACATTTGTTTAGGGAGTTACGCGAACGCTCAAAATTTACGTGTGACCTGATCATGTCTCTTTTTTCTGATGACATGTTCAACCCGCCACCAAGACAAAGCCAGGATTTTTTGTAAACTTTCCAACAACAGTTCAAGAATATGAAATGAAATCTATAGCTATTATTTAGTAACGGGATAACAGTCATTGGTGGTGGTTTCCTATCTATTATTCTTTACCTATTCTTCCAATTATCCCATTTATTCATTAATAATATTTATATAGTTGTTTAGTGAGTGTATTACTATCAATATGGATCATATTATAATCAACTAGTTCTTCTGTACACTTATATACTTTGTCATTTACTAGATTTTGAGAGTTACATAGAAAATACTTTTGCTTCCTTCGCTGGCTATTTAAATCTGTAGAATAATTCGGGAAATGGTTTACACTTGATCAATAAATAGAAGTTTCAATTCAATATCAACCTTAAGTTATTTACTGTGTGTTTAAGATAAATTGGTAACATAATCAAAAACTGTTACCGATATATCGCTGCATATTCTTATAAGAATTGTGTCTTGCTAAAGTGTAGGGTTAAAATTTTAATTTATTTTGCGTATTTATTTTTTCTCATTGTAATTTGTAGATTTGTACTGTAGCTTGCGCTTGCAACATGCCGACAATTGTGACAATAGGCATTTACTATTGCTTCTTCGTAGAATCCCGTAATTGCATTACGACGACAATGTACGTCAAAACCATTCCTGCCAACTAGGAAGAAACAAAACATTTTAATTACACTAGTGCATTTCTTTCCCGATGTATTTGTTACATAACTGAAAATTATTTCCTTCTGATAGTAAATTCTAATTTTGCGTATAAATATGATGATGACGATTTTTACAGTAGCTACCGACTTGTATTGTACCTACCTTTCCTAATGAGCTGTATGTGACGACAAATATTTCTGGTATTCCTAAAGCATTGGAATTGCTTTCATGTAATATTACTGTCAGTTCCTTTAATGACAGGTTTTCATTTTCGTAGTTTTCTTTCTTTTTGAGCCAGAGGTAAAACCTGTCCCACTACAAAAGAAAAATTCTGAAAGTTAATTTCGAAATATCTTTAGGAAGTATATTTTGGGTTTCATTTTTACAGTAGATTCAATCCTTACCATGCTATTTGCTTTAGCAATTTGATAAAATACCGCAGCAAAATGTACTGTGTATAGAATGTTAAGTAGTCGGCTAGTGACAGCGGGCATGTACATAATACTCAATAAATGTACAGTATAAAATGATGTCACAGAGAAGGTGAATCCGAGGATATAGAGACCGAAGACGTCATTCATGTTAGCTGTTAATTGTTTCAGCCTCTTAAAAGTGCTCATCACCTGAAGCACATGGAAAATAAAGCATCCTTAATTTATGCATGCTATATTTTGAGAATAAATTGGCAATTACTTGGTGAAAATCTTGATTTTCCAATGAAGAGCAAAAATTTGAAAGGATATTGCAGTACAGGAGAGCGGTAGCAAGGAGAAATGAATCTGCTTGGGTAATGGCAATAGCATTGTACAAATTGACCAATGTATAAAGCCCCGTCCATAAGAAATGAGAATGGAAAATTAATTTAGGAGCACATGATTCCTTCCAGGTCCACCATTGCTGAAAACTCCATTCATTTTGCTCAAATTCCGATGAAATAGTCAAAGCTATCTTTATGAAACCTATCCAAATGACAATCAGCGCTGCTCTCATTCGAAACTAAAACGATAACCAAAGAAATCATGGTACAATTGATATTCTATATATCTAACAACCTTTTAAGGTAATTAAATATCAAAAACCATAAATGGTTAATTCTCACACTAAGCCTGAATTGATCATCTTGCTTCGCAGGTTGAAAACTCTTCGTAATTGTCATCATTTGTGTAGCTATTGATAATATTTGATCCCTCTTGTACCAAAGGACACAGTGAGAATAAAGTAAATACGATGCTGCTAAGAACAGAGATGCAAATTCAAAGTAGTGGATTTCTTTATTTTCACTTGAGAAATTATCCATCAAGCTTTTCATTGAGTACAGAAATAAAAGATTCCCCATCAGAATTGCTACCCATCTGCTTATCTAGAGGATGATTGATGGAAAACAATCAAAGCATGTGCAATTAAAAAATGACATCTGAAATGCAGGAGAATTGTGAGGATAAATACTTACTTTAGCAAATATATTATAAGATTTCATTTCGTAGAATCCGGAACTATTCCAAACTAATCTGAAGGGGCAATAGAGGGTACGATAAGAGAAATTGAAGAAGAGATTCCAGTATTCTAAACAGTTATCTTGTTCAAACTTTACAATTTCGAAGATATTTTCCATGTCCCCAAATTCTGTTTGTACTTTCTTCATGAACACCTCAGCCTTTACTGCCATTTTTGTATTATGATATATGAAGTTGCTTTTGCTGCTGCTGTTATGATATTTAATGTGATCCTTTGGACACTGGAATGATCTCGACGAAAAATTTCTGACTGTCACTACTGAAAAATGTAATACCTTATACGTTCTAAATACAAGAGAGTAACAATAAGAGGATCGATGTTCGCAAATTCATGCGGTATTGTAGATTATGAGCGTAACTGACTATGGTACAATTTGCTGATTGATAAATGAAAATTCAGAAATAGCAGATAACATTTTGCAGGTAAATCATTTTAGAGTGCTGTGATCCAATTCAATTAATTTGTTTATTGTTCTCGCGCAAATATTGTGACTTTATTTTTCATTGTTCTCGCACAAAAATTGTGACTATTTTTCATTCTTCTCGCGCAAATAATTGTCGATTATTACTAAAACTGGTCTATCATTCAAAATTTATATTGAAAAATATTATATAGCTACGACAAGGCATGTGTTTCTTTCACTTACATATTGACATTCTACGAAAAGATCAAATCAATGTAATGTATTTAAGTTCTTGATAAAATTATTTATGTTGACAAATTCAATTTCTATTCTGTATTGCTTAAATAATATTGCATAATATTATTATAGTGTTTTTGAAATGTATGTTCTTGAAAATCTAATTACTCAAGATCCGTTTTGGATTCTCGAAGTTGTACGGCCACCATTGTGTAAGTTATGATCATTCCAATCAACTAAATACAGACCAAAAAGTAAAGTGAATTTCATTTCTTTAGTGCAAATATTTTGTTGATCAAATGGAAAATAGTATTAGCATTTCATTAATAGTTATTACTTTTCCAATGGAATTGTAGGTAACGGTAAGTATTCCTTTAGCAGAAAGGGCAACTGGGTCATTTGAGAACTGATGGAAAGTTGCGACCAATTCTTTGCAAGTGACTTCTTCTCTCCCGTAATTTTCTTTCTCGGAAAGCCAAAGATTAAATTTTTCCATCTTTTTGTCCCAGAATAGAAATCAAACAGTAAAGCATTGGAAATCTTACAATCATTCATGTTGATTAAAATATCACAAATTACTATAAGTGCATAGACAAAGGTAAGCATGTGATCAATATGCCATATTTCTCACATAAGACATGCAATGCCCATGTAAGGATCTGGGTCCAGTTCGTGGTGAGCGGTGAT
>JABASI010000684.1:0-33886 GCA_019776505.1 Tomocerus nigrus
AAAGCAGATTATCTTTCCTACCACACAAACGCTTTCCCGATGCATACCATTATTAGAACAGATGATTTGGCTATGTGTGTGTAATATTAACATATACAAAGGTTCCTACAAATACTTATAACTTCTGTGTTGATACACATACATACCCATACCGTGTCCCCCGATTTGGTTACCCCATCCCAATAGTTCCCTCTTTTAATATTTGATTACTTTATTTGCTATTTTGATTCAATAATACCAATTTTAAGCATTTGGCTTCTTCAGTTTCCACCTCACGACGATAAGGTGATATTTTAATTTACGAAATATCTCGTTGTCTAAACAGTTAGCAAATTATTTTTTGCTAAGGAGATCTGCAGAACTTTATTACCCCAGGGGGGCTAAATCGAGGCATACGGTAAGTGTCGCGTGAAGAATGAAGAGAATGGGAGTGAACAGTGAACCATTTAGCGAAGAACAGTGTAGAATTGTATTTTAGTTAGGAGAGAAGAGCTGTAGTGTGCAAAAACTAACTTTCCGCATGCGATTGGGATTACTTTAATGATATATTATGTGTATTCATTCGTTCACACAGCTATCGAACATACGTAAAGAAACCAGTGCAGCAAAAAAATTGCATTTTTATGGCTTGACTTTTCTTGTGGCCTGACTTCACTTGACTTACATTGCCCTGGTCAAAGCTAGAATTGGCCTGCCTGATTTGGTTTGCTTCGACCTTAGTCACTGTACTCCCAATTAGCTCTCTTTGGTTTCGCCTCACTCTTTCCACGCAACTAACTTACTTAACCAAGAATTTAGTTTTACAAGGTAAATAATCGTTCACATAAGTATGCTCCTTATAGACTTATTATGAGACAAGCTCTTACACGTGTAACAATATTTATATATGAATCCCAGTTGTAACTTTAAGTTAAGGAATCTATTTAACTCTATATTACTCTAGTCTCTAGTACTTCAGATAAGGTCATTTATGTTCTAACTACCATACAGCAATTACGAACTACACTTTTACTTGAGAAAATTCTGTTACATTTACTAAAGTTATGGGTATATGCTTATCGCTATGTGTATACAAATTACTTGTTTTTACTGTTCAAATATACATAGAATCTCCAAGTGGCGATTATTAGCAAAGATTGGTTTGAGATTGAGAGTCCTCCACAGGATAAATTTAATTATCAACGAACGGAGAGAGAGAATTGTAAAAATATATAATTCACATTCGCAGAGCCTTGAACTTGAAATGAATCTGTTGCTACGTTCTCTTAGTGTTCCATCAACCAAACTGTAACTAGTGTACTGACCTAACTTGACTTACAAAAGCTATCAGGGCTTCACTTGCCGTATTACTCGATTTATATCCCCTGAGCAGATATTTTTGCATTCCCTTTCCCTGTTTGGAAATTATATCTTATATTAAATACCCACTTCCCATAGGATTATTTCTTTCACTAAAATCGGATTTTAGACATTTTTACTCACAGTGGAATTTAATGTAGAGACAAAATAGGTTTTTAAATCTAGTAATACGGTATAATCCACCTTCGATGTACACACAGTGATGGAACATGAACAAAGTAGGTAATAAAAGTGTGAAAACTTTGCTAATGTGAAGACAAAATAGGTTTTTAAATCTAGTAATACGGTATAATCCACCTTCGATGTACACACAGTGATGGAACATGAACAAAGTAGGTAATAAAAGTGTGAAAACTTTGCTCGGACGACTTCCCTTGACTTTATTTCTCAATTTTAATGGATTTCTCATCTTCCTATCTTTAAATGCCTGCACTATTAATACTATTTTATCTTGCCGTGTTAATTGGCACATGGTTGCCGAATATTTGTTGCAGAAACACGTACTTACTTACACTACTTACAATGACACTATGTGCATCTCAGTAAATTACCAACTTATGATTGAAGATAATTTACTTCTTTCCGTCCGCATATACCGAAGCTATTCAAATCAAGTTTACAACCATAAGATTTTACGATCGTTTGTACATTTATCTCTATGCACAAAACAACGGAAAGGATACATTCGCAGATTATTTTTATGCGTTACAACATCCCATGCATAACTAGTACTACATATCCATCTTGTGTGCACTTGCAATTTATGAAACTTTATTTTACACTCATCTCGTTACATAAATAGTAAAAAATGATTTCAGTAGGTGTATCGCTGAATTTTATTAAACAGGATAAGAGAGCATAAGATTCTTGGACATTTGGTAAAACTAGATTTTATATTTACATTATCTAAGCATCTCTCTTGACGTAATATTGTTTGTGTTTATATATATTTTATTTGCAGAGAATACAATATTATATAGATACTCGGGAAGTTAAAAAAGGGTACAAAGTACAATGAGATAGGACTAGCAACACGTTTTGCATTCAAAACGCAATATTCACTAGTTTTCCTTTCTTAGCAATGCAATTCCACGATAATGTATGCAATGGCGATATTAAAATGTGGATAGATAATTAATGCTAATGGATTTATTGCTTCATTTTGTATAGAGACACGCATAAACATTTATTCATTCCAAAAACAATCGGTACTCATTGTGGTTTTACTTTATTTGATATGAGGCACGCTCTGTGTACAGTAATAAAAATGCAATATTTGTTACTTTATTAGCTGCAACTATTTGTGTGCAGAACGATAGCCGAAAAATGATAAATATGCGCAATATGTATGTCAAGTTGAACTTGAACTCTCACATATGTAGTCAATGTGCTGCGAATAAGTATGTAGTGCTAGCAAGCAAGCAATATTACACTGTGTGTGTTTTTTATAATGCTATTACTATTACTATCACTATCATTAGCATTGTCATTGAGATGCACGTGGAGCGGCGTAACCTTACTGTAACACAACTTTGCATTTTCAGAAAGCAGGTAAAACGTGATACATATTTGCTAACGCTTCCTCCCTTGGCTTCTCTCTTGTATTTCCCCTCAACAAAGAAATAACCTGTGCTGTGTGAAATAAATCTCATAAATACACGATGATGCCTATGTAGATAAACCGTGAACTAATTACGTCAGTTTAATGGAATAACTAATGCCTTCTTTCGGCTGTTGATTTGATGGTTAAAAGCATATTCGTATTGAAATAGGTTATTCCTTCATCATAAAATTACCAGTCAATTATTCTTATGATGCTGTATTAATTAAATCAATGTTCTATGGATTATTACCACCATTGCATACCAAAGTATGCAGTAAAAAACTCTAACACAGATCTTTTATTATAAATGCATAATGTATACCAAAATTGCAGTGTTTTACTAGTTTTGCAAATGAAATCCTCGATTTTGTATAATGCATTTGGGTATGATACAAAATAAAAATTATTTTGCATGGGCAATTTTAGATTCTTGAGTAGTTGATGTGGTTGAATGTTATTAAGCTATTGTTAAACTTAAAAGAACCGACATTAGTTTATGACTTGTACCAAGTGCTAAGCTGTTTTTTTTCTCAGCAGTATCCATCAGTTGTGGAATTGATTTAATTTTCTTTTGAACATGTTCTTCCTAATAAATACATATACTATATAATACGTAGATTCGATAATAGTAAGTAGATGCCAATTGTTTTAGTTCAACTGTAATAATTTTAAAACTATTCGAGTAGGTACTGAATAGGTTCATACAGCGTACCATTTAATTATATAATAGACAAAAGTAAATCTTTGTTGCAGTTGCAACATTTAGATCAATAATCTAATGTAATAAACCATTTCGAATACAAAGAATGTAAATATTTAATGTGATTTTTGCATTCTATGTGTAAGTACGAAACAAAAGAAACATGCAATAACATTATATGCAAAATTGTATCCATAAAACTAATATCATTGAAAAAGATGCAATAATTACACCATGTACTATATAGGTAGGTACTGAGTAATATAATCCAAAATAACATAGTTGCTTGTAAAATGCTATTGCTCTGCGTCACAGTCTAATCAGATTGTACGAAGAAACATAGTAAAATTCTTTTGTCCTGACGGTTTCTTTGCAACTAGTACACTAATGTAGTGAAATGCAATAGTCGAGACCGTGGATTTTGTTGGGGAGCTGCATGGTAGACATTAAGGTATCTATATGCAGTTAAAACAAGAAAACAGAGACACAAAGTCATAAAACGACTCTGAAATAACGATGTGGGCTTCGATGTATTTTTGCAAAGTTTTATTAGCTGAGCTCAGCCCTAAAGCTCTATTCTTCAGTCAAGGATCATCTGAAAGACTTCAGTTAGTTCTATGGGAGCATGAGCATGAAATTCATCCAGCATTTAGGAAATAAGCCAAACCATTTTCTTATTTCCCCTTTGCCCACCAGTCATCAGTCATCACTTATACACTAATTAATCCTCTGATTTCTGAATCAAATGTCTTTGTTTGTCGCTTCTTTTAACCTCAATTTAAACTGCAATTAGTACAAAACGTATCCCCAAGAATTCAAAGAAATTTTGAAGCAAATGGTCCTTATTTTGTCATTAAATTAATAAAAATGTCATTTCTTACTTGTATCTTCCATGTATTTGTTTGAAATTTGAATTGTATTTAGTAGAATGTTTTCCATTTGACATGGGAAATGAACAGTATGACATTCCTGAAGTGCAAAGCAAGCCAAAAGATGGCTAGGTGAAAATATTATGACAAAAAAACGACTGGAAAGTCACGGTGTGGAAGCGAACGGTATTTTGTCTGTAGTTTGTACTAAAGATAAGTGATGTAAGCTGTCAAGTTAGAAAATTATAGTTAGAAGAATAGCTAAAATGAATGTGCATCTGTCATAAGACAAAAAACGTATTTGTGTCTTTTCCAAACAAAATAGGAATAGCTGAAAAAAGTTGAAAGGTCTTTTTTCCCGAAAGCCATAGACATGAAGTTGATTAAAAACAAAAAGATGTTTCTGCTTTCCTCGGAAGAGAAAGAGAGGAGGTATGGAAAAGAATAGAAAGGGTCTTTGTGAGTTTTCTGACGTTAGTTTAATGTGAGGACATGGGCAGAGCCTTGGCCAAGAAAGCCCAAGTTATGGTGACGGGCAAAACTGATTGAAAGAGACAGAGAGTAGTTAAAAAGAAGTTAAGCTTTTGGCAAAGGAGCAAAAAGTGATTCGCAAACCATATGTGCCACACAGAGAGACACTTTTGGCACTTTATGATATTCACTATTCTTTAGTTAGTTTGCTCTTGGAAGTTATCGGTAAGGACATGCATCACTATTTCCGCATAACAGAAAGAGGGAAAATGAGGAAAGTAGTGATGAGATGAGCTCGAATGAAATGAAATACTGGAATAGGTACATAAAATGAAATGAACCTACCACAACCGGCTCCCTACACCCGCAAGATTTTCCTTGCATGAGATTATACCCGCATTGTTAGTTTCACTTGGTTTCAATAGTCTCCTCTGCTGGTCGGAGCCGTAAAACCCAAACGGCAAGCAATCTCCCTTCGATATCCTTAAGATACTATTAATATTAACTAGACAATGCACACAGTGAGCATTATGTACTTACAAAATTCCTTTTAATGTCTCTCTCAAAGACCTGAATGTTATCAAAAGTGTTTATTAAACTGCGAACAGTGCGAACTATTATTAATGCCACATTACTTCATTTCATAGTCAGAATTTACACTGCCATCCAAATCTACTTCCATTATTACCAAGAGCTATCTGCCTACTAAACGAAACGAAGCCAAACCAACTACTACCCTCCAACTCAATGTAAAGGCCAAGATAATAAAAGATGAATGACTCATTGTGGACGGAATGACCCTTTCCATTTTAATACTTCTTTAGTGTCCCTTTTACGGGATTCTCTATTCTATTGTCATTCTCAACTCGCATCTCATCTCATCACCTCACTACTCCATACAAATTAATAAGCACACTGACAACAAATACATTTCGGTTTATGAATCTCTATTCCTATTTTTAATCTCCCATTCTATTGTCCTCTCACATTTCTCCTTTATAGAATTACTCTTTGTAACACTTTCCAGACTTTAATTCTGTACTATATTTGGTCATATCTATCTACTTAAAACTTTTCTTCGTTAGAAATAATTTCTACTAAATATTTTAGCTAGCAATTTCTAACCTATTGACCAATAGTATGCCACCATTTTTTGATAAAAATTTAAAATTGGAATGTGATCCGAATTCGTTTTTGTGAAGATTCTAAAGAACAATTAAGGAATCAGTAGTGCAAAACGCTTAAAAATTAACGATACAAAAGTGTAATTTACAGTGTAGTTAAATTACTTAAAATTAATCTTACAATACTACTCATTTATTTACATGGTACAATAAATGCGTATGAATATGAATTTTAATTTAGCATGAGATATAATGACAAGAAATATCGTTGAAAAAGGGAAAAATGTAGCGAATGTACAAAATTTTACAATCTAGTGTTGCTATTAAGAATATTAAGGTAGAAAAGTCTAAAAATTGAAGTTATAGGCTAGTTTTAATGGTAATCGTAAAATAAGTAGGCAGTGTGCAATGTGCATGTCTGTGTATAGTGCAAGCAAAGCGAGTGGTGTAGAATAGTGTTCATAGATTATAATGGCAGAAAAGTATTTTTTGCCTGATGATAGTCTAGGTGGTTGTAAATCTTTCTTTGGACAAGCTGTAAAATGTTCACGAAACATTCACACACAAGAAACGACATATACACATATGAAATACATTTTGTGTGTATGTATGTGTACATTAGTAAATATAAATGCAACTTGTATTGTATCAGTGAAGATAAGTAAAAATAAGTAAGTTAAGTAGGTATACATAGTAGTTGAGTTGAGTTGAGTAGTTGTGTTGTTAAAGGATCTGTTGTGGGGTTGGGGCTTCTCAGGAACAAATCCTGCAAAATCATAAAGGGGACAGAAAGAGTTTTAAAATTTAATGTCTTTCTCCTAATTACACGGTTCAGACATGACTATAACTTGTATTGGAAGACAGAAGGCAGGCTTTCTTTCATTATTGCAGGGATAACGTGAGTTCGTCGACAGTGTATTGTACAACAAAGCATAACTTGATTTTAGTACCCAGGAAAATGGTGTGCCAGAGTGTAGCTATTGGAATTACTTGAGTATTAGCATGCAGTAATGTGTTTTTGCGAAATCCCTTTGCATTTGCAATCGAGGATTTATGCACCACTAAAATACTACACAGTGTTATTATGTTGTATTAGGTACGGGGGATTGTTTGATTGCCAGCGACTCTATTACTTACTTATATTATTATATGTAGCTATGTATCATATATGCAAATATACGAAAATACAAATATAGCCCTCTTAGCTGGGACTTAGCTAGTGGGACTGTGGAAAAGAAATAAAACGAAATGAAATGCAGTTCCTTGCGTTCACTTGCAATATGTTTCATTTATTGGCATTGAAAGCATGTGCAGAAAAACATTTTAACTATCCTGTCTTCTCTCTCTCTCTCTCTCTCTCTCTCCTGGTCCTCCTCCCTTCCTCTTCGGCTCATGGGCATTTTTCTTGGTCGCTTTTATGCCCTGTCTATAATTGAGCTCTGTGTGTCTGTGATGTAATGTCCTGCATTTCTGTCCTAGCAATAATACGAAAGATGAGCAGAGGAAACAACGTTCCTCTCTATACAATCCCAAATTCCTATTATACAAACTAAAACTAACAAACCTATAAAATAAAATCCTCCACTCCACGGTTGTAAAATTATAGGTACTTAAATATTTTGTATCCATCTCCAATTCAACGAATACAATACCTTTTCCTTCTTAACTATACTTATATATGTACTTACCTTCAGCCCTACAGATGTGTCGTCCGAAAAAATATACCATACACCTAACTCAATTTAAAGTAGCCCTATACATTTTACTTGCTTTTCTATGCATGAAATGTCTAATTGTGTTTATGTTAATACTTACGACGTGTGCAATACTTTATATTATTTCCTTTTCGATTTATATGCACGTGTATACATATAAGAAGGATTTTACCACAGTTCCTTAGGTTATATTTACCTAAAGACATTAGAGGTTCATTATGGCCAACTCCTTTTCTGGACTTATTTTGAACCAAAAGCTAACATTTTATTTCTCAGTTAAATTATTTTTAAGACACTCATAACTTCTTTCCAAGACTGCAACTCTGCAACATGCAATTAGAAAATTGCGAAAAACAAAAGGATGTATAGGCTCCAGACGAAACTTGACTTTTTTGTTATGCGTCATTTGCAAGGGAGAAAAGGAATGTCAAAATATAACTGCCAATTTGAGAGTTGTAATGGCAAATTCTCAATGTTTGTCTGAGAGGTTTGTGTATGCGATTATTGGCAAGGACTATGTAAAGTATTTAATTAAATGCATGCATGTAGTACTAATAAAATTATAGAAGAGTGAAGAGAGTATGACTTATAAAAGATATAACCAGAAGTAATCTGCAATCTGCATACTGTAAGATATGCTAAATAAAAAAGCATTTAAACAGGAGATCTCAGTATAATCATTTTTATTTCATTTTTTAAACCCCAGACAGGAAAAGTAGTCATAAACTTTCATATTAAACGTACGACATAATAATATAACCAACTCAACAATTTACTATGTAAAATTATGAGTATCTATATATACAGTTACAGTTACTACATTATTAAATAGTATTAATTAGCTGCTTAAATTAAGTTGGAGAATCTCAGGCTTTGCTTCATTTCCTTGATTGCATTTGTAGATCATCCTACAGGGTGGAATTTACATTCTGATGAATCACTTAATACATACCATTACTTACTAACTCCATTCTACTATCAGAATCACAAAAGTTAGGCTCCTCTAAATATGCTACTGTACTTAATGTCGTCTATTGAGAAATTGAATACTATAATATGAGTAATGCCCATGAGCTCTCAGCATAGTTAGTTTAGTACTGGCAGGAGTGGCTAACATGACAGGCACTACATTCTACTGTACACAAGATAAATACATCAAGAGGTAAGGTAAAAGTACTATGAAAATTGGCTTGAGACGTGATTGGTTGGTGATGGGAAGAACACCTTCAAGAAACCAAGTGCTGTTATCTTACATATTACATGGGTATAGTTTAAAGTTATTCTGTTAGTGTCCTGTATCGTTCTATGTACATCTGAATAATGCACATTAATCAACATGGATCTTTATCTCGCGACACCTTGTTAAACACACACAGTGTGTGTGTTAGACACGAAATATAACAGTAATAATGATATAACTACTACAGTACTACAGTAATGAATGAACTATGATTCTTCCGTGTGAGAAACGTTGTGAATCATTTGTTATAGTCGGAATTATAGTAGATATATTTATAGTTTCCTTATTATGTTCGATGAGAAATTAGGTTTAAATTAACATTAAAAAAGTACTTGTGACTGTAATTACAATCGTTTACCTGTCCTGTATGACATCAAAAGGTACTTGTGTCGGAACTTTAGGAACAAATACGATTTGGAAAATAAAAATAACCCTTATCATCAATATATTATTCTCATATAATTTAAATGGGATTTTTCCTCAGGAAACTCCACACGTGCGTTGATGCTCTTACCTATACCTTAGCACAAGTAGTACCAAGTACCAAGGATAAAGTTTTAATAATTATATGTTAGTATTTATGTACTTACAGATTATATACGCAGATATTATAACAACTATTATTTCTTAACAATTTTCCTAATGAATCCTAATAATTTACTAGGTACTTTATTCATCTAGATCTATGTAAAGGTATTATCTTTGTATTTGTGTTACTTTCTGTACATTAGAGTACATCGGGACCTCGTAAATTGTCATCTTGAATACTAATTAAGTGAATTAAATATGACACATAGTATGAAGTTGACTCGGGACTCACGACATGATTATTTGTTGGAATCATCATTATGTTTATAGTTTACGCTAACTAATAGTTGATTGAGATGCTATTTCTTTCTACTAACTACTTATCTATATTGTACAATATATGGATTTAAATAAATGTTTAGCAAATACTATTGACTGCATTCTTATGTGTATATTGATATTTACAATGGTATCATATACTGTCTAGATCTTCCAAGATCTACAAATAATAATAATACATCATCCTAAGCATCCAGAACATAGAGCAGCACATTTATCTATCCACTTGTTAGAGGATGCAATGAAAACCTAAAGCTTGACAGTTATAATTAGCTAACTTGCATTTTTATTTCAAGCTGGACTTTCACGACTACCTGGTGCAAACGCAGCGTTGTAGAACTCCGTGGTGGTTGTGTGATTTCCGAAAGGGTAGCAATAGTACGGGTAGTAAGGGTAACCAGCTCGTGCTGCTTCACGCAATGCCAAAGATTTTAATTCTGCTTGCGCTGAAACATAATGCAAAATACAATTTATGATTTGCAGTCCCAACGATTTAATAGAATAATCTATGAATTTCATTATCAGCTGCTGCTGCACATGTCTAAGCCAAGTAAATAGTTAGACCCGCAATTAAAATATCTACAATCTACACTGCTATAATATTTAATAGATTCATACAGGCTTTTGCGTCTCATCTTAGTTTAAATGAATTTTAACTACGAGATGAAAAAATCTCATCAATACTACCTTCCAGAATCCGAGTTGATGCTAACTTAAAGTCAGCTCGAGAATCTTTTAGGATAAGATAGACCAGGGGCAGAGGATTAGGAAACATGTCCATCAATGTTTGAAGGGATTCCTTCATTCCGTCAATGAGAGTAGTTTCTGCTCCACTGAATGCTGCAATTAAGAAACATTTATATATAAGTAATCTTTAAAGTTATAATTACTTTCATCTTACATCAATCATATTCAGATGTCCTGGAAAGCAAAATGAGACTTTTCGACAAGCAAAAATTATCCAACAACAATAAATGTCTGGAAGCAAAAAACGGATGTCTGGAAAAGTGGTTCTAAGCCAAAGGCCATGCAATGCAAATCATTATGAGCAAATATTCACACAGAATCCATACACCAAGATCCGCACAGTCGACCTGATTTGGTAATGTCAACGAAAAGCTTATTGCGCTGCTGCTAAACTTTGTTGCAGTTCGTGAGTAAGTATCAACCTGACTCGATTGTCAGAGACCATTTATTTAGCTATCTACTTATTACAACATTACAAGTCAACAAAAACTTATCTGAAACATAATATTCATTACTATTTATTTCACAATCAAGCCTAGCAAATATCTGGTGAATAGTAGTATTATTAATCCAAGCTGTGATAAGAGCGGAAAATTAGAGTAAACACTATGCAGATAAAGGCAAGAAAAATGCAGTGAGATTTACAAACAAAATGATACATTGTATTAATGTTTACTTAACCCTTGATAAATGCAACGTTAGCTTCCACTACGAAATCTCAATGTACAATGTATTATTCGTATTACCAAGTTATACAACGCAACGATACCAAATATGACTGTCTGAGAAAGTGAGACATGGCAGTCTAGACATAAAAATGCAATCCAAGATAAAATTCAAACAGGCTACCGAAACGTTACTCAAAGGCCTCCGTATACTGTTACAATTTTTAATCTTAAATAAATGCGGAAAATATTGTGATGAATTTACTTCAATACATTTTTCTGCCAAGGCAAATATTATACCAAATATTATTAGTAATGGAAATGAGAAAGTTCTATGTGCGAGATAATGAGTATCATGTCTACATACGTTGATAATGACATGAACCGTGTCCATTTTAAACTACAAATCAATTCGGGTATTTTGGGAAATTCGAATGGAATGACATAACTTTGCACTTGCAGAAAGCTGAAAACATCCTCTACCTCTGCGTGAAACGTCTTTTCTACAATTTCATCTCTGAGTTTCAAATAAATATCAAAATATTGCTAAAAACGGTTATTACATCTCGGAATCAGAGATGATAATAATAAGAATGTTCCCCCCGCAAACTGTAGAAAAGGTTTGCACCTTTTCCTGTGGCGAAATTGTATATTTGAGTCTATTTTTTACGTGAGGAGATTCATTTCTGCTGTGAAAAGTTGATGGGAACTACCTACATATTATTACACAATACCCAGTCAGAGTCACTGACTCGTATGAATGCATTTTATTGCCTTTTATGCATTGCATTAATAAGTGGCTACACTTTTACTTTTTTTGCTATAAGGTGCAACAATGTAGTGCTGCGGAGGAAACACACAGTAAAGCAAAAGATAAAAGAACTATGTAGTCATACTAGTCATAGTCATAAGCATGAAGCGACGTCCGCAATGTAATAATAGAAGAAACAATGTTGGAGGTTTCTTATCGCAAGATTCTTTTACAATCATTAAAAATTATCAACTATAAACTACACTTATAATTTTCGACGGAGATCCGTCTAAGCAAACTAGGCACGTACGTATTTACTTGTAGTTATTATTTATAGTTACCATTTAATCTAATAAATTTCAAACGTACTTCTAGTGAGTGACGGCCTTCATTGTGCACTATGAAGTGCATTAAGTACAGCATTAAACAGAAGGGCGATACAATCGATAATGATAACTTGAGCATCAAAAGCAAAATACATCGTTTCAAGCCAGGAGCTCCCATTTGATTTTAATCCAATGTAACATTGCATATGGGAATGTTATATAAATGCTCTACGTTTTGTAATTGTAGTTTGACATTGAAAGGATGAAAAAGAGTTTTAGCTTAAGAAACAGATACGCTGCACAGGTTTATTACTTTTTTGCATTGGCTATCATCTCGATGATATCCTCTCAGAGTTCTCTTGCGATAAAATAACGATGTAATTGCGATGCTTCCATCATCATCCAATCAATTTATGTGCAGAAATAGTTTGCTTTGTTTGAGTTGTATGTAGCATACTTAGTTACAATACAAAGTATGTGCATGCAAACACTCTGACTCTCTCTGTCAGGCAATGGAAATGTGGTGTGCAAAGTGCAAAAAAGACGAAGAGGGTTGAAGCTGCCATCCTGCATCTTCTATGTATGTATGAGTGACGAGAAAATTGGAATCCGTCATTGGCGGCCTCTGACTAAAACGGTTTTTCATTTTCTATAAAATATCATTACACAATTCGGATTTTTGTCAGTTGTATTTTCCCTCTTCCAACGACACTAGCCTCAATAACTTGTACAATCTTCCTCTCTTACCATTTAACAACTTGAAACTTTCCCCGAGAAGTTTTTCCCCATTTTCGCACATCCTACAGGTACATTGGTACTTATAAGCACACATTCCAATTAAAATATATGTACATGAAATCCAATCTGCATTAAAGATTAACTTACTCATGTATTTAGTACACTGAGACAGAAAGATTTTCTTTTAACTTCTTTCGTTTTCATGTACCTAGCACTTGTAACTTATTATCCTCGAACAAATCTGAATCTGATTTTCATCTCATTTATACTTCTCCCTCCATTTAAGAATCTCATCCGTAATAATTCGTAAGTGTATCAACTCGATTGCAGTTTACGGATTATGTGAAAATCGCATCTCGACTGCAATTCTTTAACAACTTTTGGGTCTCATCTGTAATTATTCTTCATTTAAGGTGAGTTTCTTCATACATATTTCTTAGTTTCCTGTAGGTACATGTTTTTCTATGGGTATTTCTTAGAATAATTCTACTTTGGTATGATAAAGAGCGAAATGAGTAGACGAAAGCTCTAAATCTCAAGTTAAATATTGTTTCAATGTTAAAATAAACGGGGTGAGTTGAGTTGAGTTGGAAATAATTTGTGTACTATTTAAGTACTTACTAAAGTTAAGTATAGCTTTAGTAGACTATCAGCGAAAATGCTACAATAAGCACGAACTAGGACTGCTCAATCTTTTCTTGTATAAATACTAAGATTCTTTCTCTGACTCGTCTTTCAACCGTCACCGTCAGTAAGGCTCAATAAATTACTTTTATTATTTGAGAGTGCATATTCGCCAATATGCACTTCTATTTTCAGTTTAATAGATCTCTAGAGATACAGAATGTGATAATAATTACTGCCTTAGTTTCAGTTCAAAGATTCAGCTTTCCTTATGTGAGATATCGTCATGAGTTTAACTTGTGAGACTTACGTAAGTCATGAAAAAAAGGTAATGAAAACGGAAGGTACGTAAATATACAAGAATAGAAAATATAGCATCAGCTATAGAATGCATTTAAAATCTTCTCTCAGTGATCCAGTTGATGTTTATGCACATCTCTACATGTACTTACTTAGTTACAAGCATACTGCACAAAGTGCTGACATTCATTTTAACAGAAGTGTGAAGATTCACAGCTACAAATATAGCTAAGGATTTTCTTATCTTAAAGCAACAAGATCACCATGAATCGGTCACTGACTCGATATACAAATTAAATAGCTACAACTACAAAATCTTCAAGCAAAAAATTAAGTATAACCAAGTTCTGTATATAAAAATCTTTGAAAATTATTTGAAGACTATCCATTCCATAATAAATGAGTCAGTGACTAAGCTTTGAAACAGAATGTGTAGTAAGTAGTAATGAATTACTTAAGCTGTATGTATGAAAGAAATTTTGCTCGAATGATTTATAGCAATCATTAATAAGTTGGTGTATTTCCAGGCATCTAATTATGTATGTTATAGAATACTACGAATGATACACAAAAGTTTCCCACAATGGTAATCGTTGCAACCGAAGATTTACTCTTTTTCAAGATGACATGACCTATGTAGAGACATCACGTAACAATTTTTTCAAACTGAAAGATGACTTATGCATAATGGCATCTTATTACTGCTACTCTGAGAAAATGTTTTAATAAATAGGTACTTTGTCAAGTAATGTAAATGTAACCTAAGTTGTTAGTTACTAATAAATTATGTAAGAAAGTCAGCATATGCATTGTACTTGGATATAGGGCCATATATAATCTACTGCGTAAATACATGGAAGCATATGAGTTACAGGTCCTTATCGAAAATAGTGACAATAATGTTTCTGATATTTGATTTCATGTTACCGTATCAAATTATTTGTCCAGTATTTATACCATTGTAAGCGATTACTAAGAAAAAACATGTCTTTCGTTTTCCTGAGACCTCAAGTTAATTACGTCATAAATATTTACATTTTCTTAGTCAGCACTATTGTCGTTTTGTCTTGGACATTTATTATTAGGGGCACCATGGAAAATGTACATGAAGAAACGCATACTTACATAAAATTATGTTGAAGCTGACTAAACTATTATCTACGTAGACGAAGTACCTAATTTCATTGCTGTTTGATAAGATCACATACTTATATAGTAATACAATTAACTATTTTGTATAGACGTATTTCATTTGACTGAGATTATTCGATGTATGCAGAAAATGCAGACATAATTAGTAATTACTAGTAGACGAAAAGAATGGTGAGACCATAACATTAATTTTTTTACGGATTATATGACATAATTAATCTCTGAGTGGACAATGTTATTATATCTTTACTTGGAATTGCCAGAACGTTTTTGCTCTTTTATCATTTAGCGACAATACTAACGACGGCTATGAACAGGAAAAATATTTTGAAAGCAATTTTAGCATTCATCACACCAAATAGTTCAAACAACTTGTGTTTACGATTAGCTAAGAGGACGTAGTGTTTAGAAATATTGCAAGAACAATTTAGCCAACACATTACCAAGATTGTCATTAAATGCCTACTAAATAAGTTTTATGAGTAATTGTTAATATCTTTGTGTAAGAAGGAAAGAGGAGGAAGGGATGTAACAATCTTGACTATAAAGATATGTTATGCTTTGTTCATTTTATCAGTTATTATTTGCTAAGTTGGAAAATATGATTGTACTCACATGCAGAACCCTATAATTTGCACTCGTAAAATTCTTTAGTATTGAAAATCAACTGAAAGCAAAATAAAAGTAACTATGAGATGTTAAAATCCTATACTACTAAAACTACTTAATAGAATCAAAGGAGACGACATGGCATGTCGTTCCCACGCAGCATAAACTGCCGACAATGGATGCAGTTCCCTTTTCAATGAGACTAATCGACTCTTTAAATGTAGAGAATAGACTATATAAAATATGTCTTTGTTCCTTGAAAACGTTGTAAGTAAAAAGTAGGGCTCACATAACAAACAGAATGAGAAGGAAACAAAAGTTAATAATTTTATTCTTTGCAATTCCTCGATTTTTCTATCACCAGTTTAACCAATTAATTCTTTGACTATTTTTTGCTCATTCCCATTAAATACAGAGAAATTCTTATGAGTATTGAACAAATAACATTGGCTTACAAAATAATCACTCTCTAAAGATCGTAAAATCGATAGGAAAATTTCATGGCTGTGAAATAAAAGTTTCCGCATCATAGTCTGACTAAATCTACAACGCACTTCGAATTCTTCCAGTCCCATGTAAATCTACAATGCACTAACTGATTTCATTTGTTTTCTGCTCGTTCGGCTACATTATTTATTTATAACGCTTCAATGTTCAAGGAGAGATATTCATTAGTATTTATAAAGATGTATATCGTTTTATGATTCTGTTTCTGTTCTGTTGAATAGCATAAAATTGATCGTTTGGTTGTTATTAAAATTTCTGTCTAAATTGCATTCTAAAGGGAAGATTAAATTTCATGTCCCATAACTTTTGGTTTAGTTCTGAAGATTATGTAATCCTTTTTCAGCGAATTAAACTACGAGCAAATGAATACCTACATAATTTTTGGCGATGTACACAGTTAACTGCTCACTTAAATACTAATGAGCAAAACAGTAAAGCCAAAACTTAAAACTTAATGCGTAAATAAGCTCTATACTTTTAGTAGGTAAATTAAGGATTTTTATCAAAAATTTAGTTACGTAATTCTTGTACGTTAGATTCATTTAATTGTTGCTTTTCCTCTGTCGAAAACAAGCCACAGGTGTGTAATGTAAATGTGCTAGCTAGTAAAACTCCCTTAAAAGACACTTGGAGCAATATAAATAAGAACTTTTACAGTATCTTGTTTAATACGCGATTCCCGTCGTCATCCACACCTTTTGATGAGGTGTCTCATGTATTTATGCTTTTCTGCCGAAGTGTCAATCTGTTTGGGAGAGAGCAGAAGGGGCACGTGCAGAAAGCTACACACTATATAGACATCCTCACCAAGTAGTTATGCATAGATAATAGAGAATATGTCATAAACTGAAAGTATGTGTAGATTTCGACTATTAGTAAAATTCATCCCTTTATCGTCCGAGAGGATAATTTCACTGTATTAATGTGGTAGTAATTTCAAAATGAAATAAACTCGGGATTTGATTAGCTTTTAAATCCAGGATGACGATGAGGAAGGATGTCCCAAACAGACGGCATATATTAATGTACAGACTTTGAGAGAGTTTTAACTACTCAGTCGAAAATGCCTATGCACTTAGCATTAAGTATAAAAATATTCATGATTTCCCTTTGCCTATTGCTTTATTGCTATTGCTCTACACAGTGTGTCTATCTATGTAGGCTATATTTAAAATATTTTGTAGCTTACTCCTCCTATGCCATTTCGCCACATTTATGATTAAGCATTTGGGATTTGGACTTGCTAAGGTAAGTATAGTGCAAGTGTGAGCACAGAGAAAATGTTATGTTCCTCTCTGTCATAAATGCCTTTAGTACGCAGTGCATTATAATGGAAATGCAATGGGCATCGTGAATGACAGAGTTACGTAGGTTGTTGTAAGTTTTAATAGCTTCGTTCATACATTAACAGGTACAGTAGACATGGTTAAATAGACTTCTATTTAGTATCAGTACTAACAGTAATGCAAAAGAGGATAAAGTCCTTTAATACTGAACGTTAGTTGGAGCACAGCAAAATTTTATAGGCAATAGAATAGTTTGAATCACATTTTCCATTCCATTCGATTCCCTACATAAAGCTTTTCCATACTAGGCCATCACGTATCTCTCCCGTAACTACCCGCACATAGAAAGTTGGCCATTTGACTTATTGTTCGCAAAGTGAAGGCTCTGAGATGACACGATCCGAGCAGTAGCCTCCAAACCAATTCCATTCAGTTTATTCCTTACTCCATTAAATCACCAGCATTCGTCTCTTCCTCATCTCACAATAAAGTTATTTTATAATGCTTTTCATTGCTTTCTGTTCAGCAGCTGAGGTGATCATCATCTCACTACAATACCCGCCCGCCAGCTCCACTCATATGCAACTTGAAAAAAAAACTCGCTTTAGTAGTCCACCTTTGGGCTTTTACTCCTTTAGTCCCGCTCAGCAAGCACACACGACTTATACGAGCGCCGATTCATTATGGCAATCTTTTATAGCACCTAAACAATATGTAGCACTTATCTATCACTGCAAAATATACCTACCAATGTGTGACAACCTCACAATTGTTATTAAATGAGCATGGCCATGGCAAAGTTATTGAGCAGTTTATTATAGATTCTCTAAGCATTATTTTATAACTTTTTACAGCATGGATCAAGTGAAATTTCTTATTGAGAGGGGAAAAGAAAGTCGGGTGAAAGCAATACCAAGTCTCAAAATGGAATAAACTCATTCCAAACCGTTATAAATAAGTTGGCTTTAGTTTATATTACCACATCCGGGCAATTTTTGATTAAAATTTATTGCCTAGCTCTACAATGATGCTATCACAATAGTGAAGCCATAACGTCCTATTCTGAACTTTGTAGAAGAAAATACAACCTGCAGCTATAATTTAAGCATTGATAGAAAAATGCAAACAAAATTGTAATTTTCGTTTCAAAATGAAACCATAGATCATTGAATTCATCATAGGGAGCACATAGAATAGAGCACATCTTGTAAAGTGTGACGGTATATGATTATATATGAACTACAAGAGAGATTTAAAGTTTTAATGTATGCCAAATGTGCACTATGGACCTATAGAAGTAATTTAGTAGGTATCTGTTTATACAAGAAGAGTTTAAGTGTTTGAGCAATCTCTTTATCCTTGTTCCATTGCTATAATTATATTTCTACACGAATGTATTTCGTGAACAACGTACTATGAATGGGTGATTGAGGTAAAGCCAACGATTGCATTCAGGATAGACAAAAAGTAGTAAATCATCAACAGGTAACTTAAAAGTAGCAAAGGTAAAGAGATATTTTAATTGGTTTGACTTTGCATGATGTATGCATGTAACGAAAAGGTGTTAAAGATTACAACTACATTCAGTACTATGTACTGAGCCATGTTAGCAACTAAAATAAATATGGAGATTAGCAAATGTATAAATTTTATAGGTATCCAACCAATATGTATTCATGTAGTATAAGTATGTAAGTAGTTGACGTATATAGAAAGACGAGGAAGTCATGACTAGCAAAATTGTGAACTCTTTTTAGCATGTTGTACTTTTACCCTGGCATTAATATCCGTTTATAGCAGTACGCAAGTAGTACTTAAATACATACAGTATAATAGGACAGATTTAATTGTTTTTTCTTATTTTATATCTTTGCCATTTCATCATGTTTTTAATAGAGATTGCATTTCTATTCCATACTCCTAGTCCTATTGAATGCCATAATGTAAGGAAAGATAATAAATAATGTGCAAATGTGTTATGTGAAATGTAATGTAGCCAAGTGAAGCTAAGCCAAGGCAGGGCAGGCCTATTTTGAGGACATGATGATTACCTGTTGTATATATTTTGTGTTATAGTTATGGCTATTGTTCATATTGCAATTTGCATGCCCGTGTAAGCAGTGTGCCTACTTTATTTTATTTTTTACGACATTCTGTACTTTGCTTTATGGCTCGCCTGGTTCATACAACAGCGCACAACTGTTAAAAATATTATTTGCCACCTCGATTTTATACTTTTTTATATTCATTATTCATTAGATATTTTTTGGAGTTGCACATTTATTTGTACATGTGATTAAATGGACTATAAAGCAAGAGATTGGCCACAAGCTAGTACATTTTATTTATGTATGAATACCTACTGAAGGAAAACATAAACGATTTAGGTATAAAGCAATTTGAATGCATTTTGCACACTGTGGAATATTCGTGTGTGTCACATTCTCACATTCACATCGCAATAAAAGTAAATCAAAATGAGTGAAATACTTTCTCATTTCTTATAGCACCTAAGAATCAAGCTGGCAAAAAAAGCAGAGAAAGAATAAGTGCCTATTCTAATGCAGTTTGTTTCTCTACAGATTGATTATACAGAAAATGGAGCCGAAAATTTCGCTTACCAATATGCGGGTACATTTTCAAAGCACGGAGACTGTTTATGGGATCTCCGCCGGCTGCGGCTGCTGCCGCCGCTGCAACTGCTACGTGATTGACAGATAAGACGGACGAGCCAGTTTGACTGTTTGATGTGGAAGTTGACAGTGTGGAATTGGATCCATGCACTCGATGATGCCCCACAATGTGGCTATGGGTCTGTCCATGAGAAGAGCTGGTGTTATTCATCGTTTTAAAATTGGTGTTGACGGGAATATTGGTTGAATTTTTTGACATATCTTGCGCTTCGGAATTTTCTTGCTCAGTTGCTTCTTGTCTGGAATTTCTTGATGATCTTGGATGTTTTATTACAGAGAGAGAATTATCCTGCTCTTCATCACTATCAGAGATTTGGGAGAACGGACGCTTCCCATTCTTCTCTTTTCCAAGATGACTTCCATGCAACGGATGGTGAGGATTATTCGGCCGGAGAGACAGAGTTTGCTCATCCTTTATGGTGATGATTGGGGTCACTGTGATTTCCGGGGAAGGAAGCGGCGACATTTTTCCGGAGAGAGTGAATGGGGGAGGAGGTGGGTTATCGGTATCGGGACCTGGAGACGTGCTGCCATATTCTCTTTCTTGAGCAGCCCTCGCCTCGTCCTGTGCCTGTGCCCTCCGCAACGCCACCTGCGAGCAAACCCGGAAGAACTCTCTCGTTATTTTCTTGTGCTAGATTTCATGCAATTTCATACATAGTGTATAGAATAAAATTATGTGTAATAGTCGTAGATGCAGATTACTATGTAATCTTAACCCTTTCTTTCAAAATTTTGTTATTTCAAATTAGTAATTTTAGTCTGTGCTACTTATTTTAGAGAATAACTACCTTTTTTTGTATAAAAGTGCCCCTATGATGGATAATGTTCCTCCTCTATTGCCAATAGTTGTAGGATAATGTTAAACAAAAAGCGACAATTCTATGTACATAAACTCAGTCATATTTTAAAAAGCGTTGAAATGCCATCGGAGTACCCACCATATGATGGGTCAATGGGATGATATTCTCATCTCCGATTTTAAAAAAGGTTTTGATGGAAATGTCACAATTAGGATTTGCAAATAGTCTTTAAAGAATAATTTCAAAAATGTGGAAAGTTTTAACGAAAAAATAATAATTTATGCATGACCCTATACTTTTTGTCGTTGGATAACATTTCCTTAGTACAGGCTCTCAACGTCAACGCATTCTTTGGTCCTTAGAATTGGCTGCAGAGGAGGACATTATAAATTAGGGGAGGTACTTGTATTTGTATCAAAAACATATGTGTCGCTTATTAAAAGATTTTGTACGCTTAATTGTCTCGATAACTATATACTACCTTATATACCTAATACTATTATTATACTTATTTAATTATTATTAGTTAATACCTATTATTAGTTATTATGCATATAGTGGTAGCAGCATGTTTTATGATTAGTGGTAAGCTGGTAAGAATAATATGGTTCCGATTAAAACCCTAAAATGTTACTTTACATACATAGGTACATAGTTTGATTTTGGGTATACTTTATGTTTCAAATGGTTTAAATGATTATCAACGGAATGAGTATGTTTGACCTCGGTACTCGACTCGGAGTACAAGAGATGAGCAATTGAGCCAGCAAACTAAATAAAGACAGCTAAATCACAACAACTGGAAATTGGCCTACATAACTATAACAATATTGCTGTTGTTCTCACTCTGACCTTTACGATGTGTTACGAAAAGTATAGTTAACCATTTTTTACATAATAATACTTTTTATTTAAGTACTTTAAATAATGTGTGCTATCTTGTCTCATTAATAGTCACACACACTGTATGGCATTATCTTTGATTCTAAATCCCATTGGTCTGTGTATGGCCCAATGAACTAGATAGGTAAGTATATTTGACGAACTCTTGGTCCAGAAATTGTATACTTATATATGATAATCAGAATGTCAATATACCCCGCACGATATCTGCCACACGCACTGGATTGGCAATGAAACTTTGTTGATTTGCAGTATCTAATTGATTTTTATAAAAGTATATGTAATGCTAAGACTCATCTACCTACCAACAAACAAAATGAATCATAGATGTATCACTTAGTCCAAACCTGAATATTATGGAACACGAGACGAACAGCATTTATCAGTTGAAAATTAATAATGCCCCTCGCTCGATGTCAGTTATGTGCTTACTAAGTAATTTCTAACTACTTACAGTTAGAACATAAATTATGAGCGAGAATATGATATTGCTTGCAGTTAGCAACATGTATACATTTGTACCAAAGAGGGATTTCTCCTATGAGGGAAATGCTACCAAAATGTAATGAAAATCCACATTTTCGTTATTAAAGTGTTTCATATTGAACACAATGCAGTAAACAATCGAGATCCAGCTGAAAATGCAACCGAGAGATATGAGGTACAGGTGGAATGAAAGAAAATATTATCATTGTATTAAGCACGCGTGTTCTGCAGGCTTATCTACATACTGCTAAATCCTAGCTAAAGAAACAACGAAAATACATGATAGGCTAGTGCTAGTACATAGATCCCGTTCGTAGAAGGGAACTCTGATGGGGACGAATATTAACAATGCGAAAAGTGAATATAGCGTATGAATGAATATTTAGGATTTATACGAAATAATTATGCCTAATATTATATGGAATGGGCTACATGCATCCGAACATTTTTTCTTGCAATATTTATATTCGTTCAGTTTTATGACAAATTGGCATAAAATGACAAAGAAGTTTTCGCTTTGACGATCTACTATAGGAATCATCCTCACGATCTGAATCTGTGTCTTCACTAGCTTGAAGACTTTCAGCTTCAGCTGCGCCTGGAATCTGTTGTAGTTGTAAGTTGTTGCAGCGGCAGTTGTAAATCGCCGTCCGAGCTGTTTATCAGAGACAATGAGATAGTATATGCAAATTGTTAACAAGGAAGAATAATTACTGAATTGTCCCAATTTAGATCACAAGGGAAGTAAAAGCGGTGAAATTCTCAGTTTAGACGCAATTAACTACTAAATATGCGTTTGCTCAATGTTATATACATACAACGAGCACGGAAAGAGCATCTTGTTAAAAATGTAGCCATGTATGTAGGTACTGTAAATTGTGCAGAATTTACTGTTATAATATGATAACTTTTGTGGAAATACTCTCAATTAATAAGTTAATAACTAATCAATCTTACTTTCGCTACCGTGTCAATCTTATCCTTAGTATGCTTTTTTTTACACTGAGCGCCCTTATAAAATTATGACTACCTGCCTAACACTCTCAAAAGACATTCTTAAAATTGAACATAGAAAAAGTTAAACTAACCTGTAAAGCCATGACACGCTGACGTTCAGCTGTGAGACAACACTTCTCACAGACGCAAAAGCGATACTTGCAGTAGCGTTTGTGCCCTTTGACGGCGACGTTCATGGTATGGTTGCGGCAACGAGCACATTTTGGACAACGAGTTGATAGCTGAAAATAAATGTAAGCATTTAAGTATGAATGGAAACATTATGCAGCTAAATTACGGCTAAGAATTGGCACTTTCCTTCCTCTTTCATTATCATGCTCGCTGTCGATTTTAAGAAATCATAACATTCTTATAGCGTTTAAGAAACTTTGATTTTCTTAGCATGCTTTTTGCAGCTTAAATTTTGAGATCTGTTGCTGAGGATCAAAAGATTTTTAGCTATTTAGCCCTAACAGCCAAATCAATTTAAATTTTCAAAGACCTGCTGTTTATTTGATGGAGATCCAGCAGTGCCTTTGTTGCTAGTGATTCCAGTACTATTGCTGCTACCGGTAAATAAAAACTCTGAAGAGGCTCTTACGTCCATATTGCCCCCTGAAGAATTGAGGGACGACTCCGACCCTGCCGGTGACATCGGATTGGACATCCTGCTCCTTCCTGTTGTATAATTCCTGTAAATTAAACGATTGCATTTTAATTTACCATGCTAATCATAATTTTTGAGCAGTAGATTATATTCAGTGAATCATGAAGGCAGCCTATGAATAACTAACTAGAGTATTATCGATGAGAATTGAAGAAAGTAGGAAGATTGTATTTTTTTTTTGATAAAAACTTCTTTAAACATTATGACAGTTTTACGTACGTACAGAGATTCATACTGTTAATTAAGGCCATACATCATGTAATTTATCCCTTGATTTTTATTTGCATTTTGAAAGTTATAACTGATTCATTCTTATACAAAAAATACTTTTCCATTGGCATATATTATTTAACCATCTAAGTGAATATGCATGGAACGAATGTGATAAAGCATCAATATCTGTAGTAGGTACATAGTGTAGTGATTTAGTTTGTAAAAGTTTCAAGTGTTATTGCTAAGCCTGACCTATCAACTCAAGAACCAAAGGACTAAAAAAGGACATTGGTACAAACACCAATTGAAGTCAGATGTTCGTCGTTTCTTCTTTGAATGTCCTTTGGAGTGATTCATAAAATTGTATAATTCATTATACACTGTTGCTGACTACAAAGATCCTTGTCCAGTTCTTGCAAAAGCGAAAACCTTGCATGCTACAAAAATGAGCGTTTGTATCAGAATATGGGAAATGTTCAGTTACATGTTATGAAGATATACAAAAAGAAACGACCAGCCTCATATTTGAATAACCTGATGGTNTGTTATGAAGATATACAAAAAGAAACGACCAGCCTCATATTTGAATAACCTGATGGTGATAAGAAAATGCATTAGTTGCAAAAATTTATCGGGAAACAGAGATATGATTTACCACGCAGTCATCGCCTTCTGTACACCAAAGCTTAACAATTCTAAATGTTAGGATTTACCCTATAGTCGCATGCTCGCATCACATATGTATCACAGTAATTCATAATATTATTTCTCATATACTTACATACACTGCATTATGTTTGATATTAATAAATAGTTTTATGAGATTATGTAGTTGCTTTCAGATAATTCTTGTCCAAATCATAGGAACAATGTTCGAGAAGCTATAAGCATATTGGACATCACACATCTATTCATCAATTCATCCATACGTCTTTACATTTTTAAATATACTACATGACATGAACTGTGAACCGTAATTATATACTATAATAACAAACTAAAAAATTGCTGTACTCTTACTTTACGATATAATGATAACCATACTTACTAGCGTTACCGGAGGAGGGGACCTACATGCATAATATAATATATGGATATGAATTATGAATAGGCCTAATTTATGAATGAATGGTAGTCAGTACAATGTTAGTGAGTACGATGTTCCGATATTTTAAACCACAACAGCTAGGCAATACTTCGTAACGTAATTTTAAACCTTTGAAAGATGAAAGATGTATCGTTATGCCCGATAATATGTTAATACGTAATACTCTGTGATACATTCCATTAGGCTATCTTCACGTTTTGACCTAGCAATTCAAGCTTTGACGTAATTTTAAAAAATTGTAAAACCTTTATGCTAAGTTTATTCGGAGGAACAGTAAAATGTACTAACGTACATGCCTTTTGATCGGTTGATGGATTCCTATACCATCGCAGTAAGTGTGGTTAATTAATATCTGTGGATGTGGATTACGTGCTTATACTACTCATAAAGAGTTGATAAGCTCTACAAAGGATTTTTAGCACAGCGAACCATGTCTCTATACAAATATACAATTATCAGTAAGAATATTTACTGATATTGAGTTGGTAACTATTTAATAACATGTCCTTTTAACATTTTGTCGCAGTTCCAAATGGTATATACTTTCTCCAGATCATTTTTGCTCATGATTATGATACATTTAAGACATAATGATCTCCAGCAATTCATTATAAAGAATGACACAAATCAATAATGAATGTAAATTCTTCTGAACCATGAATGTTATGGAACAAGCTGTGAAACTAGCTAAAGAATTCACGAAGAGTACAACAATATTGCGGCCATTTTTCAATAAGGATTATCTCTCTTATAAGATACAATTGCTACAACATAACTTACCGAGTTCTATTTATTACTACTCATATCCATATCCTGTTCTGGTTAGAGTTGTATTATTAAGGTTAGCTCATTTTTGTAAGAAAATGCTGGAAGAAGATACTACAATCTCATGTTAAACTGGTTGGTGGAAAACAGTGAGAGGACTGTTCCTGCTATCACGTACTAACGTACCATGCACGTACCTTTAATGTATGGACTATATAGAAACTCAACGGTTTCATGAATGACAGAGATATTTGCATTTTTCTAAATTAAACACTGGTATAAAATAACCACTGGTAATTGCTACAGTTTCGCCACCCCTCGATTCAGATTCAGATTCAACCCCCAATTTTTTGCACTCATTTGTCACTACTGCCAGTCATCTTTGCATTAATTTTTTAAGTGACTACCTAGCCTATAAGTAGTTGAGTTGAGTGAGATTGGGAAGTCAAAACACAATTAACAACTACGGATGATGATACGAACGAAACATAACTTTTAAAGCATTTATCCTTTGCTTTTACGTTTACGAAGCAGTTGTAGATAGATGATACTTTACGTTACATTACATTACAACTTTTAAAACTGTCTTACTCTTACATGTTTTTTCATTCCAGCTGCAGCTGCATGAAATCATGGAACGGTAAAGTCTCAACTTACCTCAACTTCTCAACTTCCGTAATACCAACCAACCTGCAACTAGTTAGGTAACTAGATTAGTTTACTACTTAGCTAACGATAATATTATTATTATAATAATAATAAGTCATAACATCTACTTATGCATACAAATTACGAAATAATCGTGTCATAATTGGATGGTATACATTGATCTAATACATAGAATTCGGAATCCTAATTTAATTCGCTCCAGCATAATATTTTACACTTACTATTTCCAACCCATATCATCTTATGTACTAGGAAATACTAAATATGTATGAATTACTATGATGTAATGGATGGAGATTCTTCTTGGTAATTGAGATTTCAATGTTAAAGCTTCTGACTGTGAGGAGTATTACATTAGTACATAGGAGAGAAAATCTGAACGGGAATATGCAGTATAAAATATCTACCTATCTATGCTAGGAGACCAACAATTACTTCATGGAACAGTGTGGGATCAGAATCAGACCAAGGACTATATAGAGATCAGACAGGCATTTCAACTTCCACAAAGTTTTCTTTCAAGAAGTCAGACACAATTTACACCGGATGTTTCATGGATGTAAATCTTAACTAAGGAAAATCATGTAAACAGTATTTTCTCACCTGGGTAATGATATGACAGTTTAAACTGATCGATTCTTCCTCCAAGATAATGAAATGAAGGCAATGATAACAATTTTCTGTGAAACGAGTGGAGCAACGAAAACGTAAATGTTTGTAACAACAATGATTTTGTTCTGGAGCAGATATCGTGCACTTAAAATTGAATATGAAAAGAGAAAAGCAACAGGTTACAACAAAAGCTTTGGAGGAGTTAGTTAGATTTTCCAGTGTCAAAAATTGTGTTGATGAGAAAATGAAAATTATGGTAAATAATTTGAGCGGGAAGCCGGAAGTGAAAGTGAGACAGGAAAATGAGAAGTTTGTTTACAAATCACGGCCTCATGGTTTTTAGAAGAACCGGTGTGTTTGCAGTTTGCAATCTGCAAAAGTGTAGAGATATATTTTAGCGAAGAGAATGTGTGAGAAGAGAGGGTAGAAAATAGGTATGGAAAATAGTTTGTGTATTGGGAAAAGGCTACGAAAAGGTCTGAGTTAACTAGTTGCGGCTGGTGTTGATGCATTTGCGAATCTACGTTGTCTGAATGAAACCGTAGTACAAAGCCTCAGTTTTAAACATTCTGATGATTGCATTTGGTGGTTGTTTCCAAATATCCAACGTGTGTTAAAAGTGTATAGATGTGAAGAAGCGATGAAAAGGGAGGGCCGCCGAGCCCTTTGAGGTAGCTCTGAAAACACAGGAAGAATTCCCTACTTTCCACATGCTCACAACTGTTGCAGAACAGAAGAAGTTCCAATGCTGTGGGAGTTGCGAATTTCCAAAGTAAATGGAAGAAAAGACCACCCTCTCTTGATCTAAACTATCCATCTCCAGAGTCACTAACAATACATAGCCACATATATCTACCCGTGTCACTTGGATTATTATGTGCAGTGTAAATGTACTCTGAGAAGGAGTATCCTTTGTGTGTAGAAACTCTTTGGCATGGCACTCAGTTCGGTACGGTGTAACACAGTACGTATTATACAGTGGGGTATGTATAGCAAAAATTGCAATAAAATATCTATTTAAACATTTATAATGGATGGATACAGCTTTCAAGTGTACATACAGAGAGTCAGATACATAATCATATACACAAGAGGTAATTGTATCAGTCAAGTAACGATAAGATTTCTCATGCATTTCAATGCAATGTGCACGTACAGCATATAGATTCAAAGCTTATTAGTGTAAATAGCAAAAGCAGTTCTCCTAACATATATATATTATATTGTATAGAGATTAAAGAATGTACAGAGTGCATGGGAAGAAGAGTGTAGGAGTTGTTAACTGGAGTTTCATATAGCAAATGTGTGTTAAAGTTCACTTGGTTTGGTTTAGTTGAGGGAAATGCATTATTTGTATACATGGCATGATGCAGCACATGCATTTACGTAACACTCTCTCATGCACCCACCTATAAGTACTTAACTGCCTTGTAACAACCTTTTATGCTACTGGCTACTGGTTATAGCAGTTAACATGCATTCGAACGAAGAGGAGATCGACGAACATTGGGATTACCTCGTCATGGACATTTCTATTGCATGGAAAGTGATCCACAATGCATTTACTAGTATCAATGTATTTATATTTGTAAGATATGAAATAGCAGTGCACTCTCCATGTAATAATGCTATAATGGCGGTTAGCAAAGAAGGTTCACGCAGAACTACATTGATCCCCTTTACTGTTCACTTACAAGGCAAGGCGATGTATTAATTTTACACAGTAACAGTTCCGTATGAATTTGCAATGAAATATGTTGCAAACCCCCTTAGAATTACCAAGATATACATTCTGCTGACTACGTTCAACTTCACATTTCCAACTATCCTCAGTAGAGTTTTAGAAGAGATGGGTGCTAGTTTGTAATTTTGTGAACCTCTCTGGAATAAAACTCTTACTACTGTGAAACCAACCTGGATTCTATAGAGTAAAGCGGGTAGTGTCACTCTACACTACACACACGTGAGAACTAGAAAATAAAACTGCAATGCAAAGAAACTAAATTTTCGGAATAGAGAGTGTCGTGAATAAAATGAGTTTCAAACGAATATAATGCATGTGTGTAAGTGGTAGACTAATCTGTGCATGGAAGAGGTAAATGGTAAATAGTAAATTGCTTTGCTTAAATTTGGATTCTAGGTTTCAGACTTATTCGTTACGTATTATAGTTTGTTTTAGAGGCAGAAAGACAGCATCTATAGGCAGCATAGCACTACCATATTTTTTCTAAGTGAGAATGTTATGCATCTATGGGTGGCTACAAATAGCTAGGTAGTACTATGTAAGTGTTCTGCATCTATGTACTTATGTGTGTATTTGTATACAGGCTAATATAATGTATTGTAGAAGGCAATGTAAGTATGTTTAGAGAGGAACGAAATCTTAGCTATGTGAAAGAGCCATAAGGGGCTGTTTCCAATTTGATAGGCTGTTGACGAATAATCGCTTTCCGAAACTCATCTCATTGCAAGGAAACCTTTAAAAACATTTTATGATCACTGAGGCTTTTTATTACCCTATCCCCAATACAACGCAAACCTTCTTTTCTGCATACAAATATAATTCTCTTGTCATATAACTTCCCTGCTATTACTTACTACTGCATTTAACTGTTCTGTAGACACATAGGCAGCCAAAGTATTAGCCATGTACAATAAATCTATGTAGGCACTACTGTAATCTACAGTGTACAATGCAGAATTATTCTCGTAATATTACATATTATTCTATTCCGTACGATGCATACTATGGCTTTTCTTTTCATGTTACTCTTCTGTTGCACTTCAAATAGTTTAATGACATATGCACTTATAATCCTCGACATGCTATTGTAGCGGCGAATACTTTTGCACATATCAGGTAATTCATGTATATAAACTTATCAAATCAACCACACCACAACGTTGTATACGGCACAAGCGATCCAGTGTTGAAACTGTCGGTGGATGACTAGAGTTAGTCAATATTATACAAACACTCTAAACACATTTATATGTAAGTGCAACGAAATATAGAGTAGGTACTATCTATAAAACAAAAAGAAAGGAGCAATCAAAATGGCAAAAATAATAAATGAGCTTTTTAACTTATTTTCCCGTGCGTTTACATATTCCCTCTACGTTAAATCTGAGAGCAAATAAGCCACAAAAATAAATGTATGAATGCCTGTATGCAACCCTTGAAACGTTATAAGCTATAAGGCAACGCTCACTTAAAAGGATGATATATTTACATCAAATCATTTATGGATTGATAGACCATTGTTTGAATATCAAGAGCTACGTTTCCTGGTCTTATGCTTTGCAAGGAAGGGTGGTGGATATGTGTAAAATGTTTCAAATCATTAATTAAACAAGTAAATCTGCAGGGCTAAGTTTCGCATGAGAAGACGAAACTACTGACAAGAAGTAAGAAGGTCGCTGTAAGAAGTACATCTTTAATCTTTAGGTATTGGATAAGATGGTATTTTTGGGGGAACTGCATTTTATGTTTTTGTGAAAAGTCCATCCATGAGTCATATTTAAATTAACAAAACCAAAATTTCTGGGTTCGGTCATGGAATCGAAAATTGGAAAGAGTGCTGAACAGTTGATAAGTAGGTAGGTAAAATAAAATTACGGATTATTTCTGAAACGGATAAGGACATCGAAATAACTGAAACGTTTTCAATGGTGGTCAATGCATTGCTGACTCCATGATTGGTATTTTGATAAGTATTGCGAAATAAACTTGGAAGCCAGTCTTACCGAAACATCCTCCAGTTACTCCAGTCCAAAGTATCCATCCTCGCTATTTACAAAAGGGGCCTAAAATGAAATCGTAATTTGTGTTGATAGTTTTTTTTGTTGTTCCAAAAATATTTATTTTCTTCCAAACAGTTCAAAACGGTTTTGCAGGTTGACGGCAAATATTACCACAATATGACAGAGCAATACGTATGAACATCCTTTTTATCGATTTTTCATGCCAAATGTACAGCGTTACTAATTGTAAGTTGGCTTACGTCAAAAATAATTAGGTCTACTGGTCTGCAATTAGAGAGTTGCTCTCTACACATACGGGTTGAAGTGACCTTCAGGAAGTTCCATTTAACATTTTCATAAAATGCATTTTAACAAAATAAATGTTCACATGCAATTTAGTACAAATTACAATTTTAATGGCAAAAACAACTGTATCAGATTATGTTCTAAACGTGAACGTTTAATACAATGTTAGATTAGATTTTCCTCCCTATATGCTTAAAATCCTGATATAACTATTGCTGTGAAACTATACTGTAATGTGTAAAAATTTGCATTTTAGAGTCCAAACTAAACTATAGTCCAAAGTCTTTATTGTACAGAAGTTGGAATATAGTTATAGGTAAGTACTACCTTGGGTACTACTAATTATATTAATTGTCTTTCACAAATGATAGTGTAGTGTAGATTCTGTAGATCATTACTACTTAAACTCAGACTGCAGATAAAGTAGTTCTAAAATTTGTTCCCAAGAACAAATACAATGTTCTCCTGTAGGAAATATCTGTCCAGTGACTCAATGGTAGTCCACTAAATGTTAAAAACTTGTCATAGAGAGGAAACAATTTGAAGGTAAGGTGACTACTCTACAGGGAGCAAACAGACTTTTTGGCATCCCGAATACAATACAAGGTCAGCCTGCACTGACCTAAGTAGTGTTTTTAAACAGTTATTAATGTTATTATAATAACTTGCAAAACTGTAAGAAAAGTCTCATTCCCTAAACTTCATTGTGAATTTCAGTGCTTTACCTTCACTTTCAATAATCCAAAGTAATGTACAACTTTTGGATTATATCGTTCGATCGAATGATGATAAGAACAAAGAACATGCATATATTATAGACATTAGGACAGTACATGCACAAAATTGAGAAATAGTTTTGAAACCTAATATTACATAAAAATAAGCCTGGTTTGCGAGTCTAAATAAACGTTTTCGTCTTGGTAAAGATGAAAAATGCAAATCACTACCAACTATACATTATAAACATTTAAAAAACAAATGCAAGCAAAGAACAAATAAATGAATGAAGACGGCTTCCGTAAAAAGGTTTGCTCCGTTTCTAGCCCGTAGCAATTCGTGATTGTAAATCGGCATTTGACTGTTTTCTAACTAAGGGATAAAAACAACCAAAAATTAGTGATACTGCATCCACAATGTACGTAGGTACCCTTTAAATATAATGAGAAAACAAATCATTGAAATATGAAAAGCCTGAATTTTTATGAGGTTTTACTTGTTCAGAAATAAAGGTTGACATGAGATTGATCGTTTTGGCTTTGAATTTAGCAGTAGTCCAACTGGAAATCGAATCAGTAGGATACATTGCATCTTTATCTTTGCACAGACTTATAAGATTTCCTTGAGAATTTGAAGAGCATGTCGGGTTGACTTTCATTATATTAACTAGGCACACTTTATTTGAGTTGCTATCAGGGCTAGGATTGCGGCATCTGTAAAATAAACGATATATTATTGTAGGCAATCACATAATCATGATCTTGAAGCTCTTAGGTCCATCCAAGTCCAACTACACAATTACACAACTAAATAGTTGGGAAATACGCAGTAATTGAGACTTTCTGTAATATTTTGGAACCTGTTAGGGTACTGTTGTAATATCTTAGGAGTGCTCATAGGACAAGTGCAGTTGGACAAAATGTTTTCATTTAAATAAATAGAATCCCCGTCATGAGTAATGATTTTGTCTGATTCGCTCAATAGGAATTTTTCTACTGTATTAAACTCCATCGATATGGTTCTTGCTGTAAAGTGAAAAATAAAAAAACTTTCATTTGCAAACTATTTTCAGATTTTCACAGATAAGTTCGCTTTCATTTACCTTTTTGATCGGACTTTCCAAAATCGGAAAACGTAGTTGGATGCCAAAAGTCATACCAGTTGAACCAGTTAATAATATTTCGTGCATCCATTTGCAAAATCATGGTGTTGGAAAACACATTATAAATTAACGCTAGCGAAGAGTGGTCTAATTTCGATCTAAAACAGGTACAGAGATTATTAAAACAATCACTTCAGTTCAATAAACTTGATACTAGAACTAAAAATAAAAATATCGTAAACGTAGGTAGCTGTCATGTGACTTGTATAAGGAAAATTAAAAGTCGATCTTTATTAGTTTAATTACCTTGCTACTAATGTTAATGGATCACATGAATGGTGAAATGTTGATCTTGCTAGAATAACATTTGCTACATCACGTAGATATAAAGACGTGCTATTCATATTCCAGAATTCTGAATTAAGTATACTTATGCTAACATTCATCCC